>UCOK01018999.1:0-25164 GCA_900474325.1 Synergus umbraculus
CCCCCCCCCCCCCCCACTTAATCAGTCGGCGTCCTGTTTTTGAGCATTTCAAATATGGTCACTTTACCCTTATATCTCGAGTATTGGTCCGCCATTTTGGATAGGTATGTTACAGGTTTTCTACAGTTTGTTACGGTATGTTACCTCATTTAGGTAACATACGTCGAAAACCTCGAGTGACGCGTCACAACCCATCCCTGCCTAAACCGGAGTTTTCGAATTTAGTGATTTTGTGGCCAATTGAGATTATGAGCATTATGGCCAACTGAAACTATGGACCAATCTATACCTACCCATAATACATCGACATATAGAAATGGACGGCAACCCTGTGGGGAAAATGGAAGTAGGCTTTCGAGAGAGAGAAAAAAATTTGGGAGGAAAACCTCTCTCTTTCTACATAAAACTTATTGCTGGACATAAATCTCGATCATCTTGGATGAGATAATCTAGATAGATCTGGACCAATCAGCTTTATCTAGAAAGAGACAGGTTTTCCTCTCACTTTTTTTTCTCTCTTTAAAGCCTACTTCCATTTTTCCCACATGGTAGCGCCGTAGCGGTTCATTTCTATATGTCGATGACATAATAGGTATAAATATGTAGGATATATGCACATACACAATAATATACACATATGTTTTCATAATAATAATAGGATAATGATGAAAGGGAAGAACCATGCTGACGGATTATTATCCTTATAATAATTATTTGTGTAATTAAACTCGAATTTAATGCCGAGAGTGGTCTTAGCTTTTAAGCAACAGCGATGATCGAATTTTGCACGAAAAAACGCATGTTGCTTGTCATTACCTTATTAGGAGGGTGAGTTTACTTAATATTAATGAACTATTATTTTCTCGGGGAAATTATTTATTTATCAATCACTAAATTTTTTCTTATAATATAAATTTATATTGCTATTCATAAATATTCTCAATCTATCGATCGAACATTCGTTTAAAGGCATTGGATTCAATTTCTAACCTCAAAATTCTATTTCTTCATTTTATTTAAAGAATAATATAT
The DNA here is from genome assembly GCA_900474325.1 of Synergus umbraculus. Classification (NCBI taxonomy): domain Eukaryota; kingdom Metazoa; phylum Arthropoda; class Insecta; order Hymenoptera; family Cynipidae; genus Synergus; species Synergus umbraculus. The sequence goes on from UCOK01018999.1 coordinate 1,033, forward strand.
TTAAATATTTTTTCGCTCTTTAGTGGTAATATTTGTTCAAATATAAATCTGTCTGAAGAAAAAAAAACATTTAATTATTATATTTGTTAATTAAAGTGAAGAAATTATATTTTAAAGACACATTTCGAGTTGTTCGTTTTACGCAGAAATTACTAAAATAAATTATTTTTACGCTTTATAGGCAAATTTTTAATACAAAAATCTATGTATTGCCAACGAGTGGAAAATGTCTATTTCTAAAATTCGTTGAGTAAAATGGAGAAATCAAAATTATGGGTTATAGAACTTGTGTATCGAAAACCATGTGGCAACATTGAAATCTTTTAAAATTCTTTTTAACAAAACCCTTGTTTATTGTTTTATAATAAATTCCACAAAATACTTTTAAAATACACCAAGTTTCTTGCAACTCTTTTAGCGTCTCTTAAAATTGCATGAAATTCTTTTAAATTCTTAAACGATATTTGAAAATCCCTTGAAATTCGTGAAGAAATTGTATACTATGAAAACACATTCTCATCACGCGCTTATGTCCTTCGTGAAGCTTGCACCTTACAGGACGTTTGTGCCTATAAGTTTTATTTAAATTTAATTAAATTATATATTTCTTACATATAAATTATAATTTTATATATTTTTTTTAAATTTAATGAAATTAAATTACAGCTTTGAATGCAAAAGACAACTAATTTACTTAAGGCTCTATCGACCTTAAGGAGCACATTCTCATCAGGGCACTCGCGCTCGGCTCTGTTTAATTATATTTTTCATGATTAAAACGAAAACTACTCATCCTATTGAAAAATGGCCAAAGGAGAACTTGTAGATCTTTTTAAGGCCAATAATTATTTTTCTTATCATTTTGCTTCTTCATAGAGGAAGCTTTGTAGTGGTTACAAAATCCATTTTCCAAAAAAAGGATTTTTTTGGATAAATTTTAAGGGCGTTGGATAATCGGGACTTGTAACTTTTTTCGAGTGCCCCCCATTTTCATCACGGCCCTGTCCTCTCAAACGCATGAGAAAAGATATGGCAAGTGTGAAACACACAACTTGAATGTTTTTTTATAGACACAACAAAGACTGTAAATAAAAAAAATGCGTTGTAAAAAATTTTTGACGTAAATAAACTTTATTATTACGACGCGTATTCCACGACCCGATGCGTATAAAAAGAGGAATCCACTTACAAAATTTTCATCAACTAGACGATGTAAGATGACAGGCATTGAGGTAGAGGGGAAGGGGAAGCATGAAGATATGCCGGGAAAAAGACATGGCGAGTCTAAAACACACAACTTGAATGTTTTTTTATAGACACAACACAGGGTGTAAATAAAAAAACGCGTTGTAAAAAATTTTTGAAGGAAATAAATTTTATTATTACGTCGCGAATTTCACGACCCGATGAACGAAAAGAGAGGAAAACACTTACAAAATTTTCGTCAACTAGACCGAAATTTGCTAGTACAAACAATTACCGCTATCGCCTTGTGAGCGCGCTGCTGTCATCTTGCATCGTCTAGTTGACGAAAATTTTGTAAGTGTTTTCCTCTCTTTTTACGCATCGGGTCGTGAAATTCGCGTCGTAATAATAAAGTTTATTTACGTCAAAAATTTTTTACAACGCGTTTTTTTTTATTACAGTTTGTGTTGTGTCTATAAAAAAACATTCAAGTTGTGTGTTTCAAACTCGCCATGTCTTTTTCCCGGCATATCTTCATGCTTCCCCTGCCCCTCTACCTCAATGCCTGTCATCTTGCATCGTCTAGTTGACGAAAATTTTGTAAGTGGATTCCTCTCTTTCTACGCATCGGGTCGTGAAATTCGCGTTGTAATAATAAAGTTTACTTACGTCAAAAATTTTTTACAACGCGTTTTTTTTATTTACAGTCTTTGTTGTGTCTATAAAAAAACATTCAAGTTGTGTGTTTCACACTCGCCATATCTTTTCTCATGCGTTTGAGAGGACAGGGCCGTGATGAAAATGGGGGGCACACGAAAAAAGTAACAAGTCCCGATTATCCAACGCCCTTAAGTGGAATATATCTAGTATAAGGTCCTGAAAAATGATCCACGTGTGTATGAATGCGTTCGTGTCGACTTTTTCTTGTTCCAACCATATCTTTAGAACGTGTGTATAGAAATTGATGAAATGTGGCACACTTAGTCCACCCTATAAAACCTTGATTCTATCAGAAGGGTTTAACAAAATATTTAATTTTACAAGTTTTATGTACTTTTACAATTTTTTTAAAATTGATTTTTCGACTAAAACTTTTCAAATAATCAAAATTCAAAGCTCGTGTAAGGGAATTAAAGATTCCTTGTGTCAAGACGAATCGATTGACTTGTATGATTAATGCATTTAACTGAAAATTAAGGAAGTTACGAGGGGTTGACAACTCTTGAAATCAGGTATACACTTGCACTGAAATCTTATGAATTCTCCTGAAATATCTGCAGTCACGTGAATTCACTTGAATTTTCTTGAAATCTCCTGAAGTCAGTGAAATCTTCTGAAGTCACTTGAATTCACTTGAATCCACTTTAATTAACCATCAAATTGATGGTGAATTTTTTCTGCAGTCACTTGAAGTCATGTGAATTCACTTGAAGTCACGTTGAATTCATTTGAAATCACGTAAATTCATTTGAATTTTCTTGAAATCTCCTGAAGTCAGTAAAATCTTCTGAAGTCATTGAAATATCCTGAAATATCTTGAAGTCAGAAGTAGGTTGTCAACCCCTCGGCCGAGATCTTTTTTCAATATGTTTTGTGCGGGGTGCTTTCGATAAAGCAAAAACAACTTGGAGACTGTAAAATTTTTAAATTTGAATAGAATTTCCTAAACAGTCTAGGAAAATATGATGGGTTCTAAAGCAAAATAAAAAAAGCGAGGCCGACATCAGACTTGCACAGTCTTATGTGGCCAAGTTCACATCACAGACTCGAGAAACGTATTTGTCACTTATCTAATACACACAAACCTAATTCTATACCTAACTTAACACTACTACACGGAGAAAACTGAATATTAAACCGTAATATCTAGCTATTTAACTATGGGACGACTATCTAGATATTTAGATATAATATCTAGATATTAAAATATATAATCCAAATATTCTAACATCCAATATTTTTATCTCTGGATATTAAGTTTTAATATCAAGATATTATATCTAAATATCTAGATAGTCGTCCTATAGTTAAATAGCTAGATATTACGGTTTAATATCCATTTTTCTCCGTGTACATACAACGCAATTCTCTAACGCAGAATATCGCACGCTGAGTATACGGATCGAATTGGTCCTTATACAGGGTGTCCCACCACCTATACAACTACCGGTAATATATGATAGAGCACAAAAAAAGAAATAGAAAAGTCCTCTGACAAATTGTGATCTGGGCCTGAATTTGGGCACAATAAAGCTTCAAAGTTGGGCATAATGAACCAATCAGGAGCGAGATTTAATAACCAATTGTGTCTCACCAACAGGCACACTATGTCAACACTTGAAACACAAACAAATGGTTGCTAAATCTCGCTTCTGATTGGTAAATTATGCCCAACTTTAAAGCTTTACTGTGCCCATATTAAGGCCCAGATCAAAATTTTCCAGAGGACTTTTCTGTTTCTTTTTTTGTGCTCTATCACATATTACCGGTAGTTGTATACGTGGTGGGGCACTCGGTATACTAACTAGCCAAATTCTCACCGCTTGTGAGAAATGTTACAAAGGTCCAAGTGATATTTAATTTGTTTTAAGATGTTTTATTTAAATATTATATTAAAACTGTATCACTTGATTATTTTCAATATTTTAATGTTTAATATTTCGTGAGTTTTATATAAGTATAATATTTATATTTCTCTTTGCCGGCTGATGGTCGACTGCGCACATCGACGCGCAGATATATTTTCCCAGACTGTCCAGGACTTTCTGTAATACCAGTGCGCTATTCGTCGTGAACTGAACTTGGCTTTTTACTTAAATTTTGTTTAGTAAATACATAACTAGTTTTCTTAGACTATTATTGAAAATTACAAGACTCATTTGCATTTAGTACTGAAAAGTTCGAAATCTTTTATTAAAAGTTATTCAATATCTCCATCATTTTGGTACCTGTCCAAAACTCCTAGACTAATTCCACACTTTTTACAGGACACATTTTTTCCGTGTACGGTCACGGCACATCACCATACGCAACCTCTATAGGAGAGCCCGCGGCCGGCGGCAATGAAAAAGCCGAATAAACAGCGTCCTTTCGATTACATATAAAATGGATTTACGTATAAAAGTGGACATAAATACAATATGTACACGGAAAAAATATGTCCAGTAAAAAGTGTAGAACTTAGTCTGGGAATCTTGGACGGGTACCAAAATGTTGTAAAAATTGAAAACCTCCTTCTTTGAATATTTACAAGATATTTCAATACTAAGTGCAAGAAAGAACTACATAAAATACTGGACTGTCTAGGAAATTTCGATAAAGCAAAAACAATTTGGAGACTGTAAAATGTCTAAGACAGTCTGGGGAAAAGTGAAGAGGCAGCGAATATAATTTCCAAGACAGTATGGGAAAATATGAAGGGTTCTAAAGCAAAATAAAAAAATCGAAGCACAGATATCAGATTTGTAGTCTTTTGTTTAAAACTTCACACTACTAATAATACACGAGAAACGTATTCTTCACTTATCTAATACACACAAACCTTATTCTATAACCTAACTTAATACATAATACATATAACGCAATTCACTAACACGGTAATACGCAGAATATCGCACGCTGAGTATATCGGTCGAAATGGTCCTTATATAGTAACTAGTCAAATTCTCACCGCTTGTGAGAAACGTCCAGTGCCGGGTCAAAAATGAATAGTGACCCAAGTGATATTTAATATATTTTAAAATGTTTTACTTAAATTTTGTATTATAACTCTGTTATTTGATTATTTTTAATGTTTTAATGTTTAAGATTTCGTGAGTTTTATAAGTCCTGAAAGATTAATAATGTAAGTAAGATAAATATTTTTCTCTAAAATCACGTGAAGTATACATATAAAAATTAATTGTAATTGAAGCCTAAAAATTTAATGTAAAATGAAGGTGTTAGGTTACTTATTTAATACAAAAGTTGGTACTTACGAAATATACTTCTAATCCTTTATCCTTTATACAAAAGAAGATCACTTATCCACTTTGTTTCGCACTACCGGCTATTTTCCTAGACTGTCCAGAACTTTTTGTAATACCAGCTCGCTATTTTTCACTTTAGGAACTTATACATATTCTTTCGAACCGAATTGGAAACATTCACAACTTTTTTACAATTTGTCGTGAACTGAATTTGGCTTCTTACTTAAATTTTGTGTAGTAAATACAAAACTATTTTCCTAGACTAATATTGAAAATTTCCAAGACTCATTTATATTTAGTACTGAAAGTTCGACATCTTTTACTAAAAGTCATTCAATATCTCCAACATTTTGCTACCCGTCCAGAACTCCTGGACTAATTCTACACTTTTTACTGGACATATTTTTTCCGTGTACATATGATATTTAAATTTAAACTGAAATTATAATTTTTTTTTCTTAAAACTTTTCGTAAAGCTTTATTTTTGTAAAACTTTTAAGAAAACCGATTATATAGTATACGAGTCCAATCGCGCGGTTGAGAGCGCGTTTTTTGTATTTGAAATATTTTACGTCATTAGGCTTACTGCTCACTTCATGCGTCACCAGTGGTTACGCTGACGTCAGAAATTAAGGTAACGCTATGAAGTGATTCGTGATTCGTCTTGGTTTTCTCCATTTGCTTTTTAAGTTTTAGAAAGTTAAAGAAAACGAAAGTTAATTTTCGTGTTAAATATTTAGTACTTAGATTATATTCTTAATACTCGGAAAGTAAAAAGCTTTTTTTAACAACATAAATTATAATACTTTACGATAAGTTCGGTATGAATTTCAGACTTTTGCGAAGCTTTTCAACTTCCGATTATATATTTTACATTATTCTGAACGCACTAATTTTTCTTTAACTTTAGGAAATGGTAATGAATATAAAAAAAAACATGCGTCTCTCCACTCTTCTTTTTCGAAAAAAATTAATTTTAGAAAATTAATAGTATACTAATGTATGTTTTCATGTTGTTTACCATTTCCCAATGTTTCAGACAAAAATATGTATTAAAAATTAATTGAATGCATATTCTGTGAATTAAAATATTCTTTAGTACTCACTTGAATATACATTTAATTAATTTATAGTTTTTATTATAATTCATTAATTTCAATAGAATGCACATTTTTATAATTCGAAATGCCATTATTTATAATAAAAAAAAATAAAAATAATCTTTTTTGAATTTGAACTGCGCGCGAATATAAACCAATCAAATATCGCGCATAAATTGGGAGCACTGTATAACGAAACTAACCTAATTCGGCGCCAAATAAATTAACAAATAAGGTAGGCGGAGTACCAAAAACCGTAAATTTCTATTAAAAGATATTTATTATTAAATATATAATATTATATTGTGATATTTTATTTTTCTTTCGATACATTTTCACATTCGGGATTTTGTTTTTTCGATTAAAAAATGTTCCCTATTGAATGATTGGTACCAAATGTAAAAATCTGAGGTATGACCATACCACTTTGAAAACCCCAGATCTCCTCCGATCACTGAAGTTAAGCAAAGTTTGGGTGCGGTTAGTACTTGGATGGGTAACCGCTACTGTCCATGCGTGGTATTTAGCATTTTTAACTGCGCGCGATTGTAAAGCGGTTATACACTAGAATCTCTCAAATGTCAACTTCCCAAATCTCAAGTTCTCCCAAAAGTCAAGTTATGTTTCTCCCAAATGTCAAGTTTGTATTTCTCAAATTTCACTTGAAATAACTACTGCGCGCGCTCTGCGTTCGGCATCTGATTGGTAACATGCGCAATTGATGTGACTATAGAGAATCAAGAATTTCTTGACATTTGGGAGACTCGAGTATATGCGCAAATTCAAGAATAAATTTTCTCGACTTGGCGCTTACTTCATGCGTAACCAGTGGTAACGCTGACGTCAGAAATTGAGGTAACGCTATGAAGTTAGCTGAAAGTATGTTCTTTTTATAATAGGATATATATAGTATATATATATACAAATACACAATATTATAAATACACAAATTATTGTATGCAAATTAGAAAAATAATTTTAATAAAAGCAGTTTCAATGAGAAAAAACTGAAATTAAGCTGTGCTCGGCTGCGGCTCTCCTATAGAGGTTTTGTGCCCAATTCTCAAGGTCGCGTGAGTAGGGTTTGTATCGGGGAAGCTTCCGAGCTCATCAAGGCCATTGGCTCTCTTATGGAGGGTCTTACTATGGAAGTTGTACTGTATTCTGAATAAGGTAGAATCCTAGAATTTGCTTTATGATTTATACGCATTAAATGTTTATTTTTATTATAATTGCACACATTAGCAACTAGATACATGTGATATTCTTCAACATAAATACATATACATATTTTTTAATAATTTATTATATTGAGGAGCTGAAACAGAAAAATTGGATTAGAGAATGATGCAGGAATCGAACACGGGTTTCCGGAATGACAGCAAGGTGATTATCCACTCTCGTATAGATTAAAATATGAGAGTTAGAATTTTATCGTCCATATGAATGAAATGCTATAAAAAAGGCCGTAGCTGGGTAAGCATGGTTGAGCGGCCTTGGTGAGATATTTGCTAATATGTTGGTAGTAAGTTTCTACCATTATAAGACTAATTTACCCCAAGTATCAACTTCGAAAAAAATTTGTTACAAAAGTTATAACGTTTTTTTGAAAAATCCAAAAAATCAATTTTCTCGAAAATAGCTGAATCGATTCTCATGGTTCAAATATATATTATACAATGTATCACAGCGGTTCTAAAAAAAATCGAGAGCCAATTCTAACAATAAGAAAAGAACAAAAAAATTTTTGGAATTTTCAAAATTTTTTTTTTTTATGGAAAAAATTTCTGTACCGCCTCAGTTTTTTTTCTATAATACACTTACCCCCTCAGTAATAACATATATTTTTTTGAATATGGTCCCAATTTTAGTTCATAGTTAAAAAAAATGGTTTATTGGCCCCTACAAAGTATGCTACTCCATTGAAACGAGGGGTCTTCTTAATTTTAACTCATTATTCTCTCAAATGAGCATAATTTGAAATGATAGATACGCTTTCGCAAAGATATTAGTTTACATCTTATATTTTCGATGTTTTTTGTGTGCTTTTACATACACCATATACGTATTATATATAAATGCTACATACAACAAATGTGTACTATGAACGCAATATGCAGATTGTGTCAATCATGTCAATCTATTAAATAACTTTGTCTTCATTATCTAACTTCTGTCTTTTATAAGAATTAACGCGACAAAATCCACATAAGACGTGATTTATCGCAATTGCTTTCTTAAAACTGATAGAAAATGTCGTCGCTTCATTTGGTGACTGAATTGTTTTACAACTGCCTGGAACGCTACTCACGAACTTAAAACGGACTGAAAATTTTGTATTCTTTGAAGAAATACCTTTATTGGATGACATCTTCTTATTTGCTTGTGAGTTAAAATAATTAAGAGAAGTCAATATATTCAGTTGTATGAAACAGATTAAAGGATTTTATAAAAAAAAAAACAATATGCAGATAAGTTCTTCCGCCTATAAGAGAAATGAATTACCAGTCAACGGGACATTCACAAAGCCACAAAAAGGAACACTCCTCCAATAATACACATCTACAATATTAAAGCAGAAATGTGCGCTTTTTCTGAAGAGAGCGCAAATTAATAACACAAGACTAGATGGATGAACAATTATTATTGATTAAGTACACGATTATAGAATTACGTTATTTAAGTACAGAAAGTAAATAAATAATGCTCACAAATCTATATGTCCAAGTGGAAATAGACGTAACTAATTCTATTAAAAGTTCAACAATTTTGAGTAAAGTGATGAGTACAGCCAAAAATAAATAGTCGGGACAACTACCCTCAAAGTCAATCTAAAGAAAATGCTTCTATTAGGTGAAAAGTAGTGAGTAATATTATCGTATAATAGATTGACATGATTGACACAATGTGCATATTACGTTCATAGTACACATTTGTTGTATGTAGCATTTATGTATAATACGTATATGGTGTATGTAAAAGCACACAAAAAAGATCGAAAATATAAGATGTAAACTAATATCTTTGCGAAAGCGTATCTATCATTTCAAATTATGCTCATTTGAGAGAATAATGAGTTAAAATTAAGAAGACCCCTCGTTTCAATGGAGTAGCATACTTTGTAGGGGCCAATAAACCATTTTTTTAAACTATGAACTAAAATTGGAACCATCTTCAAAAAAATATATGTTGTTACTGAGGTGGTAAGTGTATTATAGAAAAAAAACTGAGGCGGTACAGACATTTTTTCCATGAAAAAAAAAAAATTTTGAAAATTCCAAAAACTTTTTTGTTCTTTTCTTATTGTTAGAATTGATTCTCGATTTTTTTCAGAACCGCTGTGATACATTGTATAATATATATTTGAACCATGAGAATCGATTCAGCCATTCTCAAGAAAATTGAATTTTTGGATTTTTCAAAAAAACGTTATAACTTTTGTAACAAATTTTTTTTGAAGTTGATACTTGGGGTAAATTAGTCTTATAATGGTAGAAACTTACCACTAAAATATTAGCCAAATATCTCACAAAGGCCGCTTAACCATGCTTACCAAGGTACGGTCTTTCTAAAATTCACAAATTCGTAAATTTGTAAGATAATTGCAGAGGTAATTATAATAATACAAATAATCCTTATAAGTTGTATTATTTTTGTTGATTTCGAACGCCTATACCGCCAACACATACACTAACGCAACTTACTGCAACTCTGTCGCGCACCGCTACGTATATGTACTTCAAAACATAGTGGAGTTCGGGAATTTTCAGAGACCCAGAACTATAACTCTCCCCATCGTAGGACACGAAAAATTACTGCAGAGGAAATATAAATTCTCTTGAATTTTCCTATAGAAAATATCTTACTAGTCTGTACTTTGTCTTGAACTTATTCGTAATTATCATTTCTGACTGTTTATTCTCAGTTCGGTAATTATTCTGGAACAGTTCGAGTTGTTTTACCGAAAAGTTATAGATTATCTCCCGAATTTTTCTCATATCCGCCACATCGGAATAGTTCGGTAATTCTTCCAGTACTATTTTTTTTCCGTGTAGAACGGTACCCTTATCCGGCTAGACTCTTTCACAATAGCTATTTACTTTACAAGGCGCAAAAGGAGGCAACTATCAGACGAGTGTGATGTTGGCGTTACGGGCCGAAGGCGAGTAACGCCATCATACGAGTCCGATAATTGCCTGTTTCGTGACGTGTGAAGTACAAAGCATTTCATGACCACTGTAACGAATTCGATTTTCGAAACAATAGTCCGAATTTGCACTAGTGTACTACTACAGCCAGGATGACGAGAAATAAGCAGGCTGGGGCCTCGTAAGCGTGTTCGGGAAATACTCTCTCTCCTCCCTCTCTCTCCTTTCTTATTATATTCTATCGTATTATATCGTATCCTATCGTATCCTATACGATAGAATAAAATACGACAGGATACGATACAATAAAATACGATGTGTTAAAATAGAACTGGATAGATAGGATACAATAGGATAAGATAGTATAGAATACGATAGAATGTGATAGGATACGATAGGATAAGAGAGAGAGAGGAGGGGGGGTTGGGAGAGAGAACCTCCGGTTTATTTATTTAGGTATTTTAGGCTATCTATATCTATTTTAGGATACCCTATTTTACTTTCGATACTACTTTTGCAGTACTTTCGCTCCTGTACTGTAAAGGTCTCCCTTCGAGACTCTGAACAGACACCGAAAATCGATGTTTCGTTACACGTGTCATGAAAAATCCTTTGCAAAGGGTCAGTGTCGTAACTAGCGCCGGGTTGGCGAGATATTTTGTCTGGGGCCCCTTCACATTGGGGACCCCCAAAAAGTACTGCATATTCTTTGAAAATAATTTTTTTCGAGGACGTTTCTTTTTAGAAGGCAGGAACAGGTGGATGAAAGGCTTCCTAGTGGAAATACGTACTCAAAACGGGAACAAAATTTAATGTTTTCGAAAATGTGATTTATTTTATTAAATGTGATAAAAATACAAATAAATATGAATGTTTACTGTTTAAAATCTTTTAAATGATTGGCGAAATTCATAAGTCGATCAAAAAAAACCTTTTTCTATAACGAAGTATCTTGATTTAATACTTAGTTAAAAACATACAAAAGAACTGCGTTTCTTGTATTACTATATTACGTACTCGTGTGTTATACATATATATATACAAGGGGGGCTTCGCCCCCCTGCGCGCTTCGCACGCCTACCCCCCATCAGAATTTTGATGAATTCTTTGATTTATGAGCGTTTTATTGAAGTCTTACCGGCGTTTTATGGTAGTCATATAGTGGTCTCATGGAGTCTTATGGGAATTTCATGTTATTTTATTGGGTCCTATTGAGGACATATGGGATCCTATTTGGTCTTATGGTGGTCTTATGGGGTTTTATGGTAGTCTTATAGTAGTCTCTTTGGTCCTACGGGGTTGAGACCCTAACTTAACCTAACCTAATCTTTTGAGATTTTCAGGGACTTTTTACTTGTGTTTTATGGGGTATTATGGAAGTTGTATGTTGTCTTATGAGGTGTTATGGTAATCTTTTGGGGTCTTATTGAATTTTTATCTTTTTAGGGCTTTATGGGGTTTCATTTTGGTCATATGGTGGTCTTATGGGGTTCTAATGAGATTCTTGATACAGTGGCAGCGGTGAACTTAAGGGGTCATTTGATCAATGTGTTCAAAAGGGGCGTGGTTTCACCAGGGTCACGTAATCATAGGGGTCAAAAGAGGCGTGTCGTTATGGGGTCACATGATCGGTTGCCATTGAGGTGGATCTAACCTAACCCTAACCTTACCTAACCAACCTTATTTGGTCCTATTGGGGCCTTATAGGGTTTTATGGTAGTCTAATAGTGGTCTTATGGGGTCCTTTGGGTGTGAGACCTTAACCTAACCCTTAACCTTACCTTAACCCCATTAGAATCCCTTCATGAGGTTACGTGATCGAGAGGAGTCACGTGGTTGATAGGATCACGTGATCGAGAGAAGTCACGTGGTTGATAGGATCACGTGATCGAGAGGAGTCACGTCATGACCTCATGAGGTCACGTGACCCCTCTCAATTCCTGACAGCGGTGGTGGCGGCGGCGGCGAGATCTTTTTATAATATAGATAGATATTAATAAATGAGTTTGTAACGGGCACTATTGTCGCCCGTCACATATTTCTATCTTTCAGTGTCTATCACTGTCAGATCACGTAATCGAACGGGTGGGGCGAGAGTTCTACCAGCCAGCTTCCCCTACCACCAGCCGGCTACTCATTACGTAATTGCAAGTGCTTAAAAGCAGCAAATGGACACAATTTCGAGCAGTTCGCCGAGGAGCAGCAAGTCTACACTCGGTGAAACTCATCTGGTCTCTCTGATAGCGGGCTACCACCATAGCACAGCGACCGGGACGAAACCTGGACGTCTTCTTCAGGAAGATTCACTAGATGTACGACTGGCAGGTACCCCTACAGCCGTGCACTCAGATAAAGGATACGTTGGCTCTCGCCGACCTATCCTGGGTCAACCTGGGGATGACTTCTAGGACCGGGGGGAATTAAAAGATCCGTAAATTTCCATCCTAAAGAAAGAAACCACCTGATATCTAACTAGCGGGCCCCCCGATGACCAGTTATCAGACGAGAGGGTACGCCAGCCCAAACCTGGCCTACCCCTGGTTCACTCCTGCCTCTCACCGGCTCTGTCCTAAAGAATCTCTCTCACCACACAGAACATTTACACTAAATTAAATTCATCGAAACAAATACCGATTTATATTTTGTAAAACTCACATTTAAGTATCATACATTCTGACTCATTCAAATTTTGATTATTTTCATACACTCATATAGTATCTAACTTAGATATGTACATTATAGGAAAATATAACAGCCTTTATTATTTTTGTTAATATAAATTAGTAGTTAATTTATTTTCTTGCCTTTAAATCTGATTCTGGCTCGAGTGAAGCGTCCGGTAGGGCAGAAATATAAAACACATGACGTCCAGATAGAGGAACGTCAAAACCATACCATTACAAGTTGATAATTTGGAAAAATGTTACATCTTTCTTTTTCGCTCAAATTTCGTAAGTTTTAATCGTAGTAAATTACCAAAATATTATTACATTCTCATCAGAGAAGGTATTAGATTTATGTAAAATATGATCTCCCCAATTTTTATCAAATGTCCACGTTTTGGGACCCCTGAACCCGAAAAACATTTTTTTACGAATGTGTCTGTCTGTCTGTCTGTAGATTTTTAGTTTGTGAACACGATAACTTTCGAAAGAATTGACCGATTGGATTGGCCTTTGGTATACTCTTTTAGTGTCCTAAAATGACGGTCAAGTTCGTTGGCCAGCCATTTTGAATAAAAATTAAAAAAGTTGGAGCATTTTGAAAATTTTTGAAACCACTTTTTTCTTAATTTACAAATTCTATGCACGGATGTTTGTAGTACTCGTAAAGTCGAACAATTTTTCCTAATGACTTTTTTGGATTAAAAAAAATTGAAAGACTTATAACATTTTGAAAATCCAAAAAAATGAAAGAAAACTTAAATTAGAAGCCAAACTACGCACGATATGAAAAAAAGTCTAAAAATGAAAAATGTTTATTTTTTAAAACCCTATGGGATAGGTATAACGACTTATTGAATTTCCTTAAAAAATCGAAAATTCAAATTTTGAGCCAAACGAGATGCAGAGAACATGATAAGGAACATATTTATTCGTCTTAAAAAGATCTACAAGTTCACTTTTGGCCATCTTTCAATAGGATGAGTGGTTTTCGTTTTAATCATGAAAAATATTGTTAAACAGAGCTGAGCGCGAAGCGCGAGTGCCCTGATAAGAATTTGCTTCTTAAGGTCGATAGAACCTTAAGTGAATTAGTTGTTTTTTGCATTCAAAGCTGTAATTTAATTTCATTAAATTTAAAAAAATATATACAATTATAATTTATATGTAAGAAATATATAATTTAATTAAATTTAAATAAAACATATAGGTTACAAATAGTTTTTTTGACCAACGTTTGATTTATATAGGTTAACAGTTTTGGTTTTGATTGTTGAAAGTCATTGGACAGACACTTCGACAAGTAAACCCTTTATTGAATCTTTCGAAAATAATTCCACATGTTTAGTGGGAGAAAATTATGAGATTATTGCGGAATGTCAACCTTGCACAGCTTTGGAAATTGCAAGTAAAAGCGTTGGAATATGTGTCCATTCCAGGTATAAAGAAGTTTTGAGGTGCAAAAGTGGAGAAACTGTTACGAGAAGGTAAATGAGATTTTATATTATCCTATTATAAAAAGAACATGCATTTCAGCTAACTTCATAGCGTTACCTTCATTTCTGACGTCAGCGTAACCACTGGTTGCGCATTAAGTAAGCAGTAAGGGTGGAATCCCATGCAGGCTCAAAATGCAAAGCGCAAAACGAACAGCCAATGATAGAGAATCTTTGAGAAGATAAAAATCTAATAATGTTTTGCAATTGGCTGTTCATTTTACGCTTTGCGTTTTGCGCCTACATGGGACGGCAACCTCAGCCTAATATTTCAAATACGAAAAACACTCACTCAAGCGCGCGATTTGTTAATGTCTTAAAGTTCATTAAAATCTTCTAAAACGCTTTATATCGCTTCACGGAAAGAAATTTAAGACAGCAGCGACACTCATAAATATCTCTGATGCGCCAAATTGTATGACTGTTGTGCGCCCTCTGTTATACCAATTAAGCGGTAGTGGCGCTGCGTTACCGAGGTCTGAACAGCAGCTGCTTTTAATTTCTTTCCGTGTTGAAATACTTTAAAATCATTAAAAATATTTTAAAGGGTATTCGAAATCTCTTTAAAATTTTAGCAATTATAAACAATATCCATTGTTTATACTAAAAAAAGAAAAAACATATGACGTCATCTCTCAGGAATTCCTATGTTATCCGATACGTCTGTTTTTTTGTAATTTCATATCCATTGTTTATACCAAAAAAAAGAAACAACATTCATTCCGGTAATGACTCATCATTACTATGTCATGATCCACATTCCTACCCCCTCCATTCAGATTCACAAAGAAACACTCAAGTCAATTCAAACTCACACTGTCAAGCACTAAAGCAAGCTGTATCCAGATCCGGCCTTGTTATACTACTATTGGCCCTTCTCCTTTTTAAGAACATTCTAGACGACTATTTTTATTATTGTAAATAATGAAAAAGTTATTGTACATATAATTTTTTTAACAGTCATGTAAGGTCTCCGATGTCCGTTATTCGCGTGGAAGTACGATTTTAATTTTTTCTACCAAGTTCTGCCATTCCAAAAAATCTCAAAAAATGCATGATGAATACTTGATATACATATAAGCAGATTACATGTTTTTTTTCGTCAATGTATGTATTTTTTGTTATCGAGAAAATTCAACCTGAAATATTTAAACGTTTGTTAAAATTTGAATTTTACGCCAAAAATGGTTGAAAAAATTGATGAGATGTATTTTTGAGATATCTTTAATTTGACTCCAGCTTGATTAACAATTGTCAAAAACGAACAGATTTACTTAAAATTACTTAAAATATATTGAGCTCCTTTAAAATTTCCAAAAATATTTGTGTGTCGTAAAATTTCATTAAATTCATAAACATATTTTGATTTCCATTAAAATTTCTTAAAATTCCTTAAGAATGTTTTTAATTTTATCTTGTAAATTGTTATAAATCTTTTGGCTTCCTTACAAATTCCACGAAATCCTTCAAAATCACACGAAATTATTTGCAATTCTTAACAATTTTTTAGTGTCTCTGAAAGTTTTATGAAATCCTTTAAAAATCAGACAAGATCGAACAAGCGCTCCGCGCGCACATTTCTTTTTATTTTATAATTTATGATATTTTATTTCTTCTTTCCTAACAGATGTAATTGAGATTTTTTTTTAATTGTAGTTTTAAAGTAATAATAGTTTCATGATATGAATTTTAAAAACTTAACAAACTTTTAGAAAATAATATTAATATAATATGTATATTTATAAAAAAGTTCTCCTTATATTTTATAAACTTAATAATTACTATAATACATCTGTTTCGGGTTACAAATTACAAAAAATAGTAGGATAGAAAATTTTAATTGACACGTCACTGTACCACGAAGTAGTATAAGGAGACCCAACTCTACTATAAGAACTGCTAGCAGTTTTTCGAACTCCTTTATCTTAGATCGTACCCTACAGATTCTAGCGCCTGTATAAATTTAATGCGGAAGAACTTGAAACTTTGCTCGTTCCATCTGCTCCTCATCTCTGTCGTCTGCTAGCCTGTGTGCCGCAAGAGGCGCTAAAATCTGTTAAGGTACAGATATAGGAGAAAGGAGTTCGGAAAACTGCTAGTAGAATTTTTCGGAATAGCAGATGGAGTTGGGTCTCCTTATACTACTTCGTGATTTGGCCAATAAGGAATCGGTTCCACGCATTTCAGCGTTACACTTTTCGTTGTTCTATATGTATGATCTTTTTAGAACAGAAAAAAATATTTTGGAATCCTTCAACGTTCTTGAAAATATTTTTGGGTGTTCTTTAAAATTGTTTAAAAATCTTTCAGAATCCTTTAACATCCCATATTTGAAATTCTTTAAAATGCCACTAACACGCTGACTGAACTTTTGTACTATTTTTCAGTTGCGACAAAGTAGCTTGGCTAGAAGAAAGAACGTTCTGGAAATTCGAAAGCTTGATGTTTGCTTTTGCAGTCTTATCTTGCCTCAGTGTTTATTGGAGAGAGAATATTCTCCGGCAGAGAATAATTAGAAAAGTAGCAAGACAACTCAGATCCAGCGCATAATATTTTATAAAGTGACAAATTTCTATCTACGTAGTTCCAAAAATAATAAAAAGAGTAAAAATGGCTTGCGATGATTTTGACGAGGTGTTCTTGGAACTATATTCAGATTCAGAAACTCAACTTACGCCGATAGAAACACTAGTGACCCTTTTCACAATAAAATACTGCGACTCTGATATAAGTATCAAATTTGTGAAAGGCACAAAACGTCCAAAAGAGCAAGCCTTCACTGTAGACGTCTCTAGTTTTAGATACGAGATTCTGGAAGAGGATTCCGTCCCTGATCACGCTAAGTCCTGCGAATTGCCTCTCATCGTAGTTTCGGAATCAAGTTGCACTGCTGGCCTGTGCGCAACCTTGAGGCAAATTGTAAAACGTTCCCTGGCAAAAGATCCGACACTTCATTGCCAAACTTTATTAGGATTCAAAGATTCTTGTCTTCTCGCTTGTTCAGAGGTCAGTGTCTGGACAAAATTTTGTGAAGTAGACATCTTATCAACTTTAAAATTCTTCAATTGTGAGAATCGGAAGAAAGAGGCAGTCATCAAAGGTCGTAACCTATTCACATTATTAAAAAAAAATATTCTTTAAGTTTGTTCACTAGGGTGATTTTGGTTTGCTTTTTTTTTAAATTCAATTTGGCACTCCTATAAATTGTTCCTTTTCATGAGAAAATTGATGTTATTTATTAAAGATTTTCTTTTGGTGTGTATGAATTGTGTTCTTTACAATTCAATATTGAATTCAGATTTTTTCCAGACTTTTACATACAGTAAAAAGGCGCTTCTTTCATTCAAAGAGCGCTCAAGGTCATATTAGTGCAAACATTATCAATTTTAAGTAAATTGACATTATCTTGACACCAAAAGTTACACACGTGTGCGTTTAAAACGCACACATTTATCGGGCGCTCGTCACTAATTGTAAGCCTACTATTTGTTCATTTAATGCTGATCCCTGAATAAAAGTTGGAATAAGTCAGTAAAAAAAATCGCTAATAAAAAAGATTCGCGTCATTGTAAAGATATTTTAATTGTTAACATTTTTCCCATTCATGGTTTTTCATACAAAAATTATTTTAAAAGTCATCACAGTTAGAACCACGCTTGACCCTTATAGGAAACCGTAACGTAATTTAAAGATTAATCTATTAAAGAAAAGTCATGGCATGAAATCTCAAATTTAACAACGTCGAATATCGAAAATCTCGCATGAAACTCGAAAAGTATCGATTTAAGAAAGCATTGGTATTGAATGTAGAAAAGAAAATAGAAAGGATAGCGACGACGACGGCCACGGAGCAGTCGGCAGTTGCACTAGTTTCTATATAAAAACCTTGGACAGGATCCAAGTATGCCCTGTTAATTTTCCAATTAGGAATTATAATAATTAATTTCTGGTACCAAGTCCCCATGTTAAATTATGTTACACCCTGCTAGTATTGCGTAATGATGTACATAATTACCTAGTAGAACCCTTTTAAATCCACCTAGAACCATGTAGATGCTCATTTTGGTTCCAATCCGGTTTTTAACGGTTTTTTTAAACAGGGCGAATAAAACAGATCGTACGCGCTAGAAAAGAGGTAAGTCATCAATAAGTAGCATCAATTTAATTTAAAATGATCATATTTGCCCTAAAATGACATTGAGTGACCTTTGAATATATATATGTAAGTGGATGGGCGAACAAAACACTCTTTATTTTACATTATTAACGTTTAAAGTTTATTAATTTATTATTTGAAAACGTTTTGGGCAAAACACTTGACGAACAGCGATGCACCCGAGAGGAGGCCAAAACCGAGATTCCTTATTCTCTTGATCTAGCGATCGACACGCTACTCGCGTTCACTCTCGGAAGCCAGACACACACGCACACACTCATACAGCCAAGTAGCCACACTCTTACATATATATATTTTTTTTAATTTTGTAAAGAAATCAGAGGTTTTCACACTGAATAGATAAATTTCTAGGAGTTCCTATATAAAATTATCCTATTTCACCTATTTTGGGTTAAATAGGTGATTATTTACAATAATACCTAAAAAAATAACCTTTCAACGTTTTTTTTTAACTTTAACAGGTTGTGAGATAATTGAAGTAGAGTTGCCACTCAGTTTGGCAAGATTTGAATGCCATATGTCGCAGCCAGTCAGATTGCACAATCTTTATAAATACAGTATGTCAAAAAAATTTTCCACAAATGGAATCGCATCACAAGAAAGGAAAATTCCTGAACATACTTTCGCCGAGGGTTCAACTATTTCCTTAGCAGACGTCATCATATTTGTCTGCATTCACATGCTCTTAAATTCTATATGGAATGATAAATTGTTGGAATTGTTGCCCCTGACTTCAAAGTGGTATAAAAGGATGATTGGAAACAAAAGAATTCTAGAATCTTTAGATTTTATGTCTCTGGAAGAAGATGAAAAAGAAAATAATCTTAGAAATTATAATTTTACTCTTCCAGTAGTTGAGAATGAAAGTTTGTATAAAAGCGATCCGAAAAGATACAAACCAAGAAGTAGGATCTTTACAAGGCAAGAGGATGTGGATAATTCACTAAGAATTATTAGAAATTTAAATATAAAAACGTCTTTAACAGGAGAGATTTTTGCTGGAGATAAGGGTTTTGATTGGTCGCTAATTCCCATTGACGCAACGCCAGAAGGAGGTTCGTTTAAAGTTTTTTTAATTGTTGCTAATGAAAAATAGGAGAGTATTCCCGAGAACATTCTCGCGCTCCTTTGTCAATAATGTTTAATGTATATCCGTATGTTAAGTTTTAAAAATCTTTTAAAGTATCTCGATTATTGATGCATTCAAGTGAGACAAGATATTAAAACTCAATTTCAATAATTTGTACCGAACTTCAAGACAAGAAAAATAATCTCGTCTTAACATTTCAGTCAAGAAAATCAATAAACTAACTTGACTAACAAGCGATAATCTTGAATGCTGTCTTTTCTCCAAATGTCACTTTTACAATTTTACATACATTAAAAATAGTTTTCTTATACAAACCATAACTTCCTAAATTGTCAAAGTAAACGAAAATCACTAATCTCGATCTTTCATAATTTTATTTTATTTTCGAAAAGAATTCTGTCATAAAAACTGTGTGGTAGGTATACAATCGAACAAAATCTCGATTGACCAAGATTCCATTTGGCCAAAAAGTGGTATAGTTTGTGCTGGTGAGAAGAAGTGTTATGAAAAACGGTCGTGCGTGAGTAAAATGTGACTGATTATAGATATGCCTAACCTCAAATTTATTTTTCGAATTGGAAAGAAAGTGAAAAGCGGGAGATTTAAAAATGTAAATAAAGTATGAAAATCGTGCTTATTAGTAGAAAACATTTATAGAATAAATTGTTTATTTATAAAATGGAAGTGAACAGTGTTTTATTAAATGGGATTGATTAATAAATTAGTAACAGTTGAGTGATAAATATTATTATTTTGGCTCTGACTGAGACTGGAGCAAGCCATCCAAGTGGATCCAAGAGACCAGCTATCTCTGAAAAACGCTCCTTTTTGTTCTCACTCACACACCTTTCCCATGAATTGGAAGAGTGTCAACTGCGCACATGCACACTCGATTTCGGTATTTCTGTGAATAAGTCGGGCACTTACGGTCGAATTTCTATTTCCCGATTTGAGAGGCCACGGACAGTTTGGTCTCCTTATTATTCCTTCGTGAATTAGACACTTAGTCCATCTCACCTAAATCCACATACTCCTGTATACTCCGTGCATAAGTCTGATGTAGAGCAGGATCTCGTTGTAAGCGCCTCTCCAGACTCATGAACATTCTATGAGCGGCAGAACGAGAATCTCCCAAAACCATTGTCCGATCCTTGATTGGAAGTCGAACTACATAGCGGCCATCCTCTGATCGCTGATAAATGGAAAGAAATTTCTCACACTCCTCCTCATCGAGGGTGAATTTAGGAGATACAATCGGAAGATCGTCCTGCATAACAAATCTCAAAGCACACTTGGAAAATCTAGAGAAAAAGTACAAGTTTTGTACTAATCACGAACAACTTCTCATCGTGCGTGAAGACAACATATCGGAAGCGTACTTCGCTCAGAACTTATTTTCTAAAGGAGAGGAAAAATATGTATTTGCGAAGGTGTTCTTACACGACGAGTTGTACGCACTTACTCCTCTCGCTACTAATGCTACTTCTTCTGTTCTTAATGCTACCCCTTTAACGCAAGTAAAGAAGATGTTTCCACAACTGGAATTACCCAAGTTTTCAAGTAACTTCATCGCATGGCCGGCTTTCAGAGACATGTTTTCTTCCATCGTCAAAGATGACGCTACGCTTCCACCAGTTCAGAAACTACATTATCTGAAGGCAAGCTTGGCAGGTAAGCCTGCTCAACTTCTGGTAAATATAAGTGTCACTAGTAACAACTTTGAGCAGGCATGGACGATTCTCAAGGACAGGTATGACAATGAACGTGTCCTTATCAACTCATATTTGGGAAAGCTTTTCGGCATAGAACCTGTCAATAAAGAACTTGCTTCGAGACTTCGTACTCTGTTGAATGACACTCGTGAAGTGATTGATGGACTTAAGTCTGTGAACAGGCCAACGGAACACTAGGATGATATTCTGGTCAACATGATAGTGAACCGTTTGGACCGCTCCTCCCATAAAGCTTGGGAAGAAAAATTGGATCACGAACTACGAATCCTAACTTTAAGACTTTGAAGAACTTTTCAGTTTCCAGAGTGAGCGTTTTGGAGGCACTTGAGTTTGGGGAAGGTTCCATATTCAAGCAATCATCAGCCAATGTTGGAAGTAAAATAACAGGTGTCAAACTTGCTATGAAAAGTCACCACACACAGGCACATGGTGCACCGAAAAAAAAAGTTTCTTCGTTTAAGAGGATTCCTCTTATTCTGATGCAAGTTTTCCTCTACAATATGGTATATAAAGTTTTCCTCTTAATTTTAGAGGATTTTTTTCTTCTAAAAAGGAATCCTCTTAAAATAAAAGGAAAAATCCTCTCAATTTAAAAGGTTCCTTCAACTGTTTTTTTATTTGTCTAGGTTATATTTTAGTGAGGCAACTGCTCGCTTTCAGCACTTTTTCGTGCTCGAGGGGTAACCATTCACCCACAAATGGACTAGCCACTGCTCCACCACCGTTGGTGGCGCTGCTGCACTCCGCTTCGCGTGACTGTTCTCCTAACCTTTTTTCCGTGTTACTCCTGAACGGCTTGACTCATTATGTTAAAGGAGACTCAACATAAACAGCTGCCTGTTTTGTCCCTAGTTCATAGCGAGACTTGTTGATATCCTGCTGTTGATTAGGAGTTGGCTTTTAAACTTCCATTCTCTTTGGATTTTCAATCACTTCAAGCTCATTTCAATCGAGAAAATTTCCATATTCTGGAGCAACAAGGGAATTTGATGCTATGTTGACGTTCATTTCTGCCAGATCCTTTGTTGACGAGTTCTGTTCTTCCAGTTCTTTATCCCATTCGTACGTCTTTTCAGGGATCATCATGGTATTTGCTTTAGGAGCTTCACCTTTCTCTTTGTAGACCATTAATTGTTCGGTTAATAGCTTTGTGTTATCAATAATTTTTGGTGTGCATCTCTTCTCTTACTCTTTCTTACGTAGTTTTGTTCCTCCGATTGTTACTATCAAAGTTTTTTTAGTATTTTTTTCTAGTTTGCTGTCAACTTATAAATCTTATCGCGTTCTTTGCCGATGATGTTACCTTTTGCGCGATTATGAAATCTAAAAGAAGTCCGGGTTGAAAACCATAATATGAATGATATGAAATCCATGATTTTATACCGAATATTATTGGTATAAATAGTACACATATTGAAATTAATATTAATTCAATTTACTATTCCAAGCTACGTTGATTTATTCTTAAATTCTATAATCTACATTTCATACATGTATAATAATAAATAATAACACATTTATGATAAATGTATATTTAATTATTTAATTATAGTTAAAAATAAATACATATATCCATTTAAATATGTACAATATTATATTTCATAATTATATATATTATCGAGTTTTATTTTTGTATTATTATTAAGAAATTAAATTTTTTAATTTTATCATGTGTATCATTAATACTATAATACCGGTAAAAAATTATGGATTTCATATTGTTTCTTTGATTATTTAAACTTTTCCCTTTTTAAAATATATGTATAATATTTGAATTTACCGCCAAAAATTGTTTCAAATCGTACAATGCGCATAAAAAATAATTACTTAATCCTAAAATAGAGTTTTGGATTCATTACTTCATTTCCAAATCATTGTTTATTGAATAATTGTTATAGTTAACGACTGTGAAGGCAAAAGAAAGTCTTTTTTTTTTTGAAGAAAATAAAATAAACTTTATTCAAAGTATTTTCCCTCACTTGCTATACATTTTCCCCATCTCTCGGGCAATTTGTGTATACTACGCCAAAAAAAGTCTTTATCTTTCGATGCAAACCACTCGTCAAGCCATTTTCCGACGTCTTCGTACGAATCGAAGTGTTGTTCAGCGAGCGCGTGACCCATCGACGAAAACAGGTGGTAATCAGAAGGGGCCAGGTCTGGTGAATAAACGGGATGAGGTAGCACCTCCCAGTTGAATGTTTTCAAGTAGTTTTGGACCATTTTTGACGTGTGCGATGGGGCGTTGTCGTGAAGAAAAATCAGCTTCTCATGTCTTTCTTCATAATCCGGCCTTTTTTCACGCAAAGCACGGCGCAATTTGATTAGTTGTTGGTGGTAGCGGTGAGCATCGACAGTTTCACCAGGTTTTAATAGCTCATAGTAGACGACACCCTGCTGATCCCACCAAACGCACAGCATCGTCTTGCGTCCAAAGCGATTACGTCTTGAGAAAGAAGTTGATGGTTGTCCGGGATCGACCCACGATTTTCTTCGTTTCGGATTCTCAAAATAAATCCACTTTTCGTCTCCAGTCACCACACGATGCAGAAACGACTTTCTTTTGTGTCTA
>UCOK01019000.1:0-16659 GCA_900474325.1 Synergus umbraculus
AAAAAAATATCGTATGTACCACGAGCGATGAGGATTCTGGAGGTTAAAAAAAATCACGTTGGTTAGTGGTATACAATGTACTATTTTATTACAGTTATATTTGTCAGAAAACGGAAAAGTTACGTCAAAATTAGTTTCTGTAAACAAAAATAAAATTTAGGGGTAACTACCCTTTCAACGACATTTTATGCATAAGCCCTGAAGTACGACGACTATAATTTGAATATTTATTTGAAGTAACACCATTTTCATAGAAATTAATTATTTAAAAAAATTTTCTGTAAAAAAATGGGTTACAAAAATGAATTTATATTACAAAAAAAAAATAGGGGACGTAACCCTTTGAAACAGAAATACTGCACACCTGATAGTCTTTTCATACAAAATATTTTGGCATTGGTTTTACTAAAAAAATATAATTATTTTTCGAGATATTGGGAAAAAACGATTTTGGAGTGTAAACTTTGGGGGTAGTTTTCACCCCCTTAAACCGTTTTTCGGCCGATAAAAAAAAACACGTATCTCATGTTTTTTGATCCTCTTTAACATATTTCAGTTTCATCAAAATCGGAGGCGGACACCCCGCGAGGTTCCCTTGTTAGTCTAGTAGATGTGTCAATTTTAAATCATTTTATGTTAACAAACATTTTTTTCGACTTGCACTGTACTTTCAACTTATTAAGGTATCAGTTTTAACGAATATCTCCACTCCTTTTCAATCTTCGTTCAAACTGAGTGCTGTAGAGAATTAGCAGTATACACTGAAAAAAAAGTTCATTAAACTTTCCTGAACTATTTCTATACTCGAGGCTGAGAGCGAATCTTGAAAAGATTTGATAAATTTTGTATGATGTGCTAATAGTTTGTGATCACATCATTATAAAATCTATAAGAAACCTTAGTTCAGTCAAATGTACGGAAAAGTTCTTGAAAGAATGTTGAAAAATCTCATAGAAAATCGATTTGAGGTATTGAAGGTATTTTTGAACTACTTTGATTTAAGATTTGTAGACCTCAGTGCTAGAAAATGTAGTTGCGCAATCACTACTGCTCAGATAGCGGCATTCTCCAGATTCTCTACGTCACACGGCCCTGTAGCATGTACAAATGTAGCTTATATCTTAGATTTTTTTGTTATGTTGCATGTTAGGTTAGCTTCGATGCTTTAGGTGTACGTTAGGAATTAGGAATGTAATGCGAAAGTGTTAGTGACACTAGGGTTCGAACTCGCGGCGAATAATATAAATTTTCAGAGCGTGCGTTTATAAATAGTGTAATGACTGTGTGTGCAATAATATATAATTGTGTAATAATAATATAAAAAATTAATTTTACCAGCGCAAAATCGGTTATCGATTTCTAGAACTGTTCTACGTTCTTCTTAGAATAGTTCAACACAATGTAAAACCAAGAAGATATTATATGTTTTATTAAACTGCCCGCCTTACCCGTCTTATATGTTCCACGTTAAGGGTTTACTCTTCCAGTCATCCCTTGCACCTTCTTAATTAACGACGCCATAGCCCTCATCCACTTGGTGATTGGCCGTAGCGGTAGTAAAACGTGTAAAATGACTGTGCATACAATGCACATGTCTCTGTAATAAATCCAACTTAATGACTACTTGTGGTGTGAACTTTATTTCATAGCCTAGATTTAGATCTAATTGTAAATTATGACATTATGTAGGACCTATCCTTTTCCTATAGGATAATAGACCGACTCAAATCCACTTGCGCTTTGGAAAGTACAATAATAACGTAATAATAGTCTTAGGAGCAAGTATACACTCGACTCTCAAATCTAACTACAGTGGGACCTCGTTCGAATCGCTGTCGCCTTCGTGTCGTGGTCACGTGACCCCTCAAAACCTCGCTCGCGTCGCGGAAGTTACGTCAAAAAGTTGCGCGCGCACTACAATCAAGTGCTGTCCCTACCGATGTCTGTCTCTACCGAAAAAGAGGGTCCCCTTTTATAACTCATGTTAAGTAAATACGCCCCTAAAATGACCGGAAGGAAAGTTTGCGACCCGAGCGAGGTTCCCGGTCCCAAGTGTGCGACACGAACGAGGTCCCACTGTACCCCAAATGTCACAATCTCACAAAGCTAACCAAATTCTTCTCTCAAATCCCAGTTGGCAAAAAGACACTGACATCCTTAGGATGTCCAAAAGACGACTCATGTCTTAAAGATGTCTTTTTTTCATGAGGAGTTTTTAGGGCATCAATTGGACTGACATGGACGTCCTCAGAATGATATCTTGTTGCCCTCCTCGATCTAATCAGCTTCTCTCTCAAATCGCTTGTGTTCAGTGTAAGTTAGAGGATGTTTGTAACAGTTGAGCGGAAATTTGGCTAAATTTGAGAGGGCCTCTGTTTTTGATTTCGCTAGATTTGGGAGAGTCGACTGTAAAGCCAGAATCGTACAGTCCGCCCTTACAATTTCCCAGAACTTTCTCTGAATAACTTTCTGTTTTAAAATTTTTAGGTTCTTTGCCGATGAAAAGATTGGAAAGAAAGTTTCAACAATTAGAGAATCTTTGCAAACCTGTGATACAACTCGCTGAGGAAGGAAATGTTATCGTCGACTTTTGTTCTGGGAGTGGACACTTGGGAATTCTTATTGCTTTTTTGCTGCCTAAATGCACTGTTATTTTGCTGGAGAATAAGGAGGAGTCGTTAAATAAAGCGAAGGAACGGGTGAAAAAATTAAAGCTCAATAACGTCAAGTTTTGTCAGTGCAATTTGGATTATTTTAAAGTACGTTTTGCTCCTTACAGTAGATTGATTAAGTATTTTTTTATAATTAAGGGTGATGGGTCCAAGTTCTCACCTCAAAATTCAATCTGTTTAATTTCTGTGTAATTTTACCTCAAACTAGGGGTGCTATTGCGAGCATATTCTCATCACACCTTGCGCTTCATTTTTTTCCGTTTTCCGCGCTTGCCTTGCTGCTATATATTTTGTTTCAATTACTTTATTTTTACATTAAGAAGAAAACTATTTTACTTAAGGTTCTATTGACCTTAAGAAACACATTCTCATCAGTGCACTTCCACGTTGCCATGGTAAAGTATCACATACCCTTAAGAATGGCCTTTCTGAAACATAAAACCCAAAGTGTCTTAGATTCAGTATGACCGTAGCCACAACATGACCCCTGGATAATAATATTTATCAATATGTAACAAAATGGTAGACAAAAAAAGAAAAAGAAAAAAGAAAACAGAATTTTAAGTCAGTTTGTGTGATGTTAGGAATTTTAAAGTATTTGAAAATATTTCTAGTAATTTTGAGAAATTACTAGCAATATTAAGCGATTTAAAACGATTTAAAAATGTTTAAAGTATTCAAATAAATATAATTTTCAAGAGATTTCATAAGATTTCAACACATTTCTAATGATTTTAAAATATTTCAAGGGTTTTTCAAAAAAATTTAAAAGATTAAAATTTTAAATTTAAAAGAAAGTGATTCGGCGTTAGCGCCTCTTTTAACACACCTTGCCACCCACATTATTTCAAAATAAAACATATCCCACAATATGATTCAAATCGATTGTCGGCGAAAAAACGGCCTTATGAGGACCCCTTCTTTTATAAAAATTTGAGTGATATTAAAGAATTTAAAAGGATCTTAAGAAATTTATTGTCATTTTCATAAATTGTAAGGAATTGCTTGAAATTTCATGGGATTCCAAATAATTTTAAGGAATTTTACAATATTTTGTGTGATTTTAATTAATTTTAACTTTAATGAGATTTCATGGGATTTTGAGTTATTTTATAAAATTTAATGATATTTTAAGGAATTTTAAGGAATATCATGTTATATATTTTGTATAATTTAAAAAAAAATTAACGAATGTCAAGTGATTTTCGAAATCGAGATTCTTGAAATTAGACAATGAATTACAAGTTTTTATATTTCAAGAAAATAAAAATTCTGAATTCTATAACAGATACTTTTAAAATCCTTGAAATAATTGTTAAATCTTTTAATTTAAAATTGTTTAGAATCCTCTGAATCTTTTTAGGAAAAGAAGTACATTAACGATAAATTAATAGTTCCTAGTCTGTTTAAAAAAGAATTGATCACTAATGTACCTTTTTTATTGCAGGGAGACTTCGATATCGGAACCTCCTTACATGCTTGTGGAGTAGCCACGGACCTAGTAATTCAGCATTGCATTAAAAGGAGCGCAATTTTTGTATCTTGTCCTTGTTGCTACGGATCAGTTCACGATTGTCATCACATCTCATACCCAAGAAGTGAGTTTCTTAAAAAGTTAATAGACAAACGAAGCTACATGGTTCTTGGCCACTCCGCAGATCAAACTCATGATGCCGAAAATGTCAAAACAAAACAAGGCTACGAGTGTATGGAAATCATTGACACTGATCGAAGACTTCAGGCAGAACAATTTGGCTACACTGTTCATCTGGGAAAACTAATTCCAAATACTTGCACTCCAAAAAATCATTTACTTGTTGGTGTTCCCAGTTCGAAAATCTCGAAGTCAATTTGCGATAATTCTCTATCTCAAGGACAATAACAAATTTATAAGTAATTAATAATAAAAAATTTATAATTAATTTATAAGTCTTAGGTTCAAACCCTTAATTCAAAATTCTATCTCTCAATTATACTCACTTAATATTAGAAATAAATATTTTTACGCTCAAGAACTTGAGTTTTTATTAAAATTAACTCGAATCTTTTTGTATACCTTTTGCTAGTATACAGAATAATTGAGAAAATTTATAATTTTCGAAATATAGAAACTTGTAATTCCTTGTTTAATTTCAGAAATTTCCATAAGTTTCGTAAGATTCTCTAAAATCCCTTTAATATCATTAAAAATTCTTATTAAAATTACTTAATATCCCAGTGGGCATGAATATCCCAAGACGTTTTTAGAACGTTCTAAAAACGTCCTAAGTCAGGTAGGCGCGGATCCAGAAATCGTCCGTCTTTCTTCAATGCTTGGAAAACAAAGTACATGGAGATGGGCATGCCCATAACCGCTAAGAGTGTCATTGTCGAATACTTATCGGATTATTTTCTTGGATTTGCAAAAACAGACAGTACTGCAAAAGAAATTCTACATTGAGAAACTCTATGTTAGAAAAATTACTAATATGGATAGCAAGTCGGGGCAAAAACGTTAAATTTCGACATTTTAATAAAAAAATAATAAGTTATACTATTTTTATAAGAAGATTTCCTATTTAGTAATACCAAAGTTTACTATTTTCTATAGTAAAATCCGATTTAGGAAAAATTATTAGAGAAATTAATACAGATTGCCGAACAACGGATTTAGACAGTCATATGGACGTTTTTATTGCCACTCTTATTACGTTCTTATAGGTAAATTGAACATCATCCGACTGCTAATCCGGAGACTCGTGTTCGATTCCCACCAGCTTCTATTTCTTCTAACTCGATTTTTCTGTTTCAGCTTAATAATATGTATATATAATTTTAATTTCTAATGTTTGATATTATAAAATATATGTAGGCTAGAATATTAATACATGTAGTAGGCTATAGTGTGAAGTAGGCTATGTAGTTTACAAATTCTGCAATAGTTTTAGTTCTTATTCTAAAATACTTTATAATTCTGTAAACATCTACGCGTTACTATTGAGGTTAGTAAATATTATTAAAATTTGCTTTTTTCCCCTTATGGGAAAGTACAGATAGTAAAATCTGGTGTGCTTTTTAACAATAAATACAAACGCGGGTTTCTCAGTGTACAGAGTTTAGATTTGTAACCAACCCTAAATCTTGGGATTTTGGGTACATTCGCGTATGCTCGACAGCTTAGATTTTATGGAATTATTAATAATATTTTTAAATATGAGAAAAGATAATCAAAATAAAGCAATTAAAAATAGCAGTTAAATTTTAAATTGGAATGATTGAGAAAGGCAGTTGTAAATAATATTTATGGTTTCACACGTGAATTCAATAGAATCAATAAAGATATTATTATTCATAAATAAAGCCCTCAATAAAGTAAACAAAGCAATCGTTAAGAATGAGTCAAGTTGTGATAAATACAAGCAAATAATAGATTTTAAATTACTGATCGACATACAATAACGATAATATTCCGAAATACTCGAAATTATTTAAATAAAAGAATAATATCAATGTGCATAAAACAAAATTAGAAATAAAATGCGAATTCAAATATAAATAGGCGAGACAATTCAGGAATAATATGCATATAAATAAAATCAGGCATTATATACAATAAAGCGCAATCGGCGCAGAATAATCAACAAAACAAAATTAAAGTATCAATCAAATAAAGGCGAAACACATAAGATCTACGATACCAAGCGCTGTAGATTAGACGAATGATGAGAAGCGGATATCGTAGAAATCGGCCATCATTGAATATGGAATTCGATCCTCAATAAAAAAACATCAGAAATCGGTAATAAGCAGTAGGCATAATTACGAGTAGATATTACCCTCTACGTCACAAATAATATAAACGAATCATTGCGAAGCTAAGCAACGCGAAAGCTTTTGAATATAACTAAACGACAAACGCCACACTGTAACAAATAATCACAACACTTGTAGTATAACCAATCGCACTATTTTATATTAATACAATAAACGGAAGAAACTGAAAGACAATTTATCTCTCAGAATCCCTCTGAGCTTGAGAGAGTGGCGCCTGAGATGCTCAATGGTCAAGCGAGCAATGAATAATTAAATAATTTCCTAAATGATATCGGCTCGCTTGTCACCAAGAATCTCGCCGCTCCCCACTCAACCGATCAAACAATATTAATTGATTGGTTTTACTACTCGCGAATCACATTCATACATTTTAATTTAAAGAAGGGCGCACAATTTAAACACACCGCTTCAGATTCCATCTACGAAAGGAAAAGTCTTGCTACACAACTGGCTCTGCGGAAGAGATTACTTAGTTTAAAGTTACAAGGCGATACTCCTTTAATTAAACATTTTAGGATTTTTGATGATTTGATCACTGAATTATTATCAGCAGGAGCAAAACTGGAAGAGACTGATAAAGTGTCACATTTGTTGTTGACTCTTCCTATAACATATGATGGAGTTACAACGGCAATTGAGACTTTATCAGAAGATAATCTCACACTAGCTTTTGTTAAAACGAGATTATTAGATCACGAAATTAAACTGAGACACGAAAGCAGTGATACAAGTTCTAAGGTACTTCACGTGGATAAAACGGATGATTTTTCCAACAAAAGAAGAAATCCTGAATTTAAGAAATCATGGAAGAACAACTATCGACAAGGACAAGGAAAGTTTAACAAAAATGTTCAGACAAATGTTAAATGTCATCATTGTGGCAGGAAAGGCCATATTAAGAAAAATTGTTTCCATTATAAAAGACAAAACTACAAAATCAAAATGAGAGAAATAGGACAATCCAAACTGTTCAAATAAATGATCAGTCATCATCCATGGATACTACCAACTTTGGATTTGCTTTTATGACTGGAGATTTTAATACTAATGATACTGGAAATAAAATTACATTTCTTCTTGACTCAGGAGCATCGAACCATCTTATAAACAGGGAAGACCTAACTGGAACTTTTATCGAAT
Organism: Synergus umbraculus; assembly: GCA_900474325.1. Classification (NCBI taxonomy): domain Eukaryota; kingdom Metazoa; phylum Arthropoda; class Insecta; order Hymenoptera; family Cynipidae; genus Synergus; species Synergus umbraculus. The sequence continues at coordinate 7,626 of UCOK01019000.1, forward strand.
TGCAACCGCCAATAAAAATTTCTGTTGCCAAAAATGAAGACTTTATAACTGCAACGAAAAAGGGTAAACTCAATGTCAACAGCAATATCGGTATCAACGGAATCCTGGAGGATGTCTACTATTGTTCGGAAGTCGTGTATAATTTACTTTCTGTGAAAAAGATGCAACAATCTGGAGTGACAATTATTTTCAATCAAGATGGAGTTGAAATTAAAAAAGGTGGTATGATCACAGCAAAAGCTAAGACTATGGACAATTTAATTGGTATTGATTTTACAGTGAATTTAAAAAGAGGTAATTCTAATGATTCTAATATTCAAATATATAATGCAAAATCTATTAATTATGATTTATGGCATCAACGATTGAGACACATGGGAAAATCTAAATTTTTGGAATTAAAGAATAAAAATATGATATTTGATATTGAACAAATTAATAAAGTAATACTTGATAATGACTTGTGTGAAGCTTGTATAAAAGGTAAGCAAGCAAAGTTACCTTTTGAAAAGGCTAAAGATAAAAATCATATTAAACGTTGTGATGTTGCCATTTTTGCAACACGCAAGAGTCAATTTTTCTAATAATTGGCTCTTCTAGAATCACAAAGACACTCCATGACTCGTTCTTTCTTATGTTAATTTTATTTTATACTTTTAGGCTGATTCGTTTCTTTTCTTTTTGTTGTACAGTTTTCTCGGAGATGAAAACCATCTGAAATATAAAGGATCATTGATATCCAAGGAGACGTCCAAGGAGATTGCTTGATGCCTTTCGACTCAAGGATTCAAGGATTTTAAATATTGCCGCCAACTCTCCCTTGTCCATCTTCATTGATTATTGCCAACAACCCTCGTCTTGTTGATACTTCCTGCGTTCCCAAAGTACTTTATCTTTTGAATTGTGTCTTTCATGCAAGAACCATATTATTGTCTGGTAAGCTGAAATTCATTAATTCACAGTACTGTCGGAGTGGAAAGACTTTGTTTCAGTCATCGATTTATATACTTTTGTATTAATATTTAAATAGGCAAGAAATCATACTTGTAGTCTTTCATATTACGCGCCACATGGTAACTTTCCATATTCTCTTGCGTAACTTTCCGACCAATCAGCGTTGACTCTAATCAAAATAGCCGCCTGTCAGAATATACTTATAGAAGTGCGGAGCTTCACTCACTCTCTTTCCAACGGTGATTCTCGAAGCTGCCAAGTGGTTATATTTGTTCGCAAAGACGCGCTACTCTGAGAGATATTTGACTGCTATTGTACAACGATTCAGCTGGTAAAGTTTTTCTGTTTCTTTGCGGTAAAACCTCTGTTCACGTGGCTAATTATCTTTGTGCTTTGTGAATTGATTCTGCTGATATAGTGAATATTTCCTTTTATCGAGCACGTGAACACAGAGTTTTTCATCATATTCATTGATTTTTATTCGTTTGTTTTTCTCACAATGTACTATTGTATGAATTATTGTCTTTTTGCTGAAGTTGTTTGTATCTCTGAATTTTCTGATTTTTTGTCCTTTATTGATGGTATTTTTTTCAAAGTATCTGAAATGTCAGTCCCATCTTCTGTTGATTTTTCCCTTATTTTGTGATTCGCTGGATCCCTTTTCTTGCTGATTTCCGAATATAACCTATATTTTCGATTAGTTTCTTAATCCTTTTTTTTTAGTCATGGAATGTCTCGGATTGGGCATTAGTTTTAAATATTAGTTATAATAATTGATTTTCATTGTTAATTTAGATTATTTCCTTGTAAATTTAGAAAATAACGATTTAATTATGTTTATCGAATTTTCTAAGAAATTGATTTGTTAGTTATTGAAACTCTAACTTTGATTTTTGTTAATTCCGATCATCTGAATAAACCCATTGTAAATTGTTTTAAAATGAATTTATCTGAGAGATTATTTATTAGAATTAAGAAACCTGTAGCGAATTTAAGAGAACCACCCCCTCTACCAAACTGCGTTAAGCCTTGCTAGCCGAAGGTAAAATTCCGGTTCACTTGATTTCAGGAATAAAATCTCTCTTTTCTTAAATTATCTTATCTTTATAAATTATCTTAATTGAATTTGTAGACCAAGAAAGTCCTGATTCAATTCTTTAATAATCGGTTGGCCAAGAAAGCCCTGATTAAATTAAATTCTTTTAGTTGGTTGGCCAAGAAAGCCCTAACTATTTCTTATCTTTAAATAATTTTCTATTTTGTTACACTGATCCAAGAAAGATCTGGCGTCCAGGCAAAATATCTTATCTTATAAATCTTGAAATTTGGTGCCGAAGGTATATTATTATTCTCCCTCAATTACCTAAAAATAATAATATTACAACGTCCATTATTTATTGTTTATTCTGATGTTTGTGGTCCAATAACTCCTCCAACTATTGATCATAAAAATTATTTTGTTTGTTTTATTGATGAATATACTCATTACTGTGTAACGTATTTAATTTCATAGAAATCGGATGTATTTTCAGTATTTAAAGATTTCATTGCAAAAACTGAAACTCATTTTAATTTAAAGATCGCTAATTTATATATTGATAATGGAAGGGAATATTTGTCTAATGGGATGAAGGACTTTTGTGTACAAAAAAGTATTAGTTATCATTTGACAGTTCTACGAACCCCTCAATTAAATGGTGTCTCAGAACGTATGATAAGGACTATTACTGAAAAAGCTCACGCGATGATTTCAGGTGTTAATTTGGAAAAACATTTTTGGGGTGAAGCAGTTTTAACTGCTACATATTTAATTAATTTATCGCCAACTAAAGCTTTAAAAGTAGATAAAACACCATTTGAATTGTGGCATGGTAAAAAGCCTCAGTTAAAATATTTAAGAGTTTTCGGTTCTACCGTCTATATTCACAATAAAACTGGAAAAACAAAGTTTGATGATAAGTCTTTGAAAGGAATTCTAGTAGGGTATGAACCGAATGGATACAAAGTGTGGGATGTGGAAACTCAAAAATTCATAATAATTAGAGATGTTATTGTTGATGAGACAAATTTTTTGAAGTCTAGACCCATAGATAAAACTGATAAATCTGACAAGTTGTCAAAATCAGTAGAGTCTCAAAAATCTGATAATGAGAAATCAGATATTTCAAAAGAATGGGTTGAAACGATACCCAATAAATTGACAAAATTAGATCAGAAATCTAATAAATCTGTAGTTGAAACAGATATGCATGTAGATACCTTATCTCAAGACAATCTAAGTAAAACTCTAGAATCCTCTGAACCAAGAAAAAGTGATAGACTGAAAAATAAACCTCCTATTTCTTATAATGAAGATGATTTTCTTGATGATTTTCTCATGTGTGCTCAGTCTGTTGTATGCAAAATCCCTACTTCATATCACGAAATTCAAAATAGGGATGATAAAGTTCAATTGGAACAAGCCATTAAAGAAGATATTAATTCACTCTTAATAAATAAAACCTGGTCATTAGTAACAAAACCAGAAAAAAAATATTGTAGATTGTAGGTGGGTATTTGTTATTAAAAATGATGAATTTGGAAACCCATAAAAATATAAAGCTCGTGTTGTTGCTAGAGGTTTTAGCCAGGAATATTTAACTGATTATAATGAAACTTTTGCCCCTATTGCTAGAATTGCTAGTTTCAGGTTTATAATTGTACTTTCTAACCAATTCAATCTCTTAGTCCACCATATGGATGTTAAATCAGCATTTTTAAACGGTATATTAAAAGAAGAAATATATATGAGAGTCCCTGAAGGGGTTCCAAGTAAATCTAATCAAGTGTGTAAATTAAATAAAGCTATATATGGATTAAAACAAGCCGCTCGATGTTGGTTTGAATTGTTGGTTTGTTGTTGCTTTAACAGACAATTTTTTTCGTTATTCAGATGTTGATCGTTGTATATATATATATATATATTTTGGATCGAGGAGATGTATCCAAAAATATATATATAGTACTATATGTGGATGATCTTGTGATTGCTACTGCGAATATTAAAACAATGGAAAGTTTCAAAAGTTATTTAATGAAACAATTTCGCATGGTAGATTTAAAAGATATTTAACTTTTTATTGGAATTAGAATTAACAGAAAAGATGATAAAATAACTTTAGATCAAAGTGCGTATATAAAAATTATTCTAAACAAATTTAACATATCTGGTTGTAAAAGTGTTAGTACACCTCTTCGAAGTAAATTGAATTATAAAGATTTGAACTCTGATGAGAAATATAATGCTAATACAACATAATACTAATACAACAATGGTTGTATTAGTATAGCAAGCAATCCAACAAGTCCCAAAAGATCGAAGCATATAGATATAAAATATCATTTTTCTAGGGTACAAGTTGAGAAAAATGTTATTAATATAAAATTCATTCCAACAGGTAACCAATTGGCTGATTTACTAACAAAACCGTTACCAACACCAAATTTCCTGGAACTCAGAAGAGGAATGAGTCTGGAATAGATTCACTGTATAATCGTTTTAAGGTAGTTGTGTCGCGGCAAAAACACTCAAAAAGTTTATGCTCAGATAGATGTAAGATATCACATGTTCTCTCCTAACCATTGGTCAAAAATTTTTACTGGGATTGTATAATCTCATAGAAGCATCCTATATACGTATATCACATATTCACAGTCACAGTTCGTATGGGAACGATATTGGCAACACTGCAATTTAATTCTCAGAGAAAATGGTGGTGATGCACTAATAGCCTCAAAATAGAATTGCCAAAATCGTCGAAATATCATCTCAGTGTTGCCACATCGTCACTGCATACCCCCGCCATGTGTCTCGCGAGAACAGAAATATTATTCTTTTCAATATTATATCTTTTATACTAAACGCACAATAATTTTGATTTTTTTTTTCATAAAATCCACACGATATTTTACTATACATCTGTAGTTTTTTAGCACAATGGTAAGATTCGTTTTCATACTAGACTTCATAATGTGGCGATTGCCCATGTTAGCTATAGGAGACCCATGCAAAAAGTACTGAACATAGTTAAAAATATTTGCCTTTAGAAACACACGATTAAGCTAAAAATTCGAGCATGGTTAGATAACAATATTTTCTACATATTTTGAAAATTTTAGACAATTCCTAAGAAAGGTTCGATTTTGGCACAACTACCTTAATACTACATTATATTCCTTGTCGTTCCATCAAACTCCGTCAAATTCTACAAACTATCGCTATAACCCTTAAAAATACTTAAAATTCCATTAAATCGTATGAAATCCTTTGAAATTAATGAAAATCTAATGAAATCTCTTAAGTCCCTTGAAATCACAATAGTCGTGAAAATAATTTAATATACTATTAAAAATCGTAAAATCTCTGAAAATTACTTAAAATTTCAGGCAATTTCGTAAATTTCATAAGATTCCTCGAAAAACTGTAAAATCCATTAATATTTTTAAAATCTCAATAAAATTCGAAAAACTTTGTAAAATTCCTAAAAATCTCTTAAAAGTTTCTCAAATTGCTTAAAATTTAACAAAATATTATACAAAATTTACAATCAAAAATTTATTTCGCGCAAAATACATCGAGTGCGATAGCTGATATTCAAAAATTTATTGCAGACACAATTTTCAACGGTCCATTCCCAAATTTTGGGAGTAGTCAGTAGTGACAAAAGTGTCTGAAGTACGTTTTTCAATAAAAATTTTTTTTTTAAATAGTCATAAAGTTTAAAAAAAATATTTGTTTATAAAAATAGGTCAAATTTTTATAAAAAATTGGTCTAATGAATTTCTTGTAATGCTTATTGAAAAGCTGAGAGAAAATCCTAAATTTTACTGCAGCCACTTATTTTTGAAATAGAATTCTTTTTTTCGTATACGCAAATATTTAGAGGTAGATTTTTCGAACGTGAAAAGTTTGAAAAGTCACAACTCCGAAATTTTAAACATCATGTCGAAATAAAAAAATACGTGTACAATAGTTTCGACCAAAAAACAAAAAAAAATATTTCGCGCGAAATAAATTTTTGATTGTAAATTTTGTATGGAATGGCCCATATATTTAGTCACATCCTTAAAATTACTTTATAATCCCATAAAATCTCAGAATTCTGATGGTAGCTAATATGTAAATATATGTAAAAGAGCATCTCACCCTTTGAATCACCAGACTTGTTACCAGTGAAAGGTGAAGACCACCCTTTATATATGAGGGGTAGTTTCTATCCTTAAAATTGTTTATGGGCCGATATAAAAAAAATCTGGGCACATTCTCATACACACTTCGCGCTTCGCGACGCTTGTACCTATTTTTATTTAAATTATTACAAAATGGAATAGAATGCAAACGAAAACTAATTTACTTAAGGTTGTATCGACCTTAAGAAGCACATACTCATCAGGGCACTCGCGCTTCGCGTTCGACTCTGTTTAACGATATTTTGCATGATTAAAACGAAAACTACTCATCCTATTCTTTGGGTCCCAAAACGTGGACATTTGATGAAAACTGGGGGGGTCAAATTTTACACAAATCTAATACATTCTCTCTGATGAGAATGTAAAAATAGGTGTTGATTATTTTTCCTAGTTCTACAAATCTGCCAAGTTTCATCAAAATCGGCATGTGACAGTTCCCTAGGTTTACTTGTAAGTGACTACTTTGCCAGATTTCACTTCCTCCTAAGTCGCATTAGAGATTTTGATGAGTACACTTTTACTTCTCCTCTGCCGTATCGCGATTCATGAATTTTTTAGATAAACCTTTTCTATATGAGGGATTTCATATCAAGTGAATACACTTTTGAAACTGATATTATCCAAATTGGCTCAAACTTGCACAAAGTTTAGTCGTATTGATTAGTAGTTATCACAAAAATATTTTTGACTGTATCTCAAAAAGGGACGTTTTTTTTATTGTTTTTTGTCTCAAAAGAAAGCTCAGGTCTTTTCCTTTAAGAACTATGAGGTCCAAAAGTGGGCTGAGACTTTTTTATCTATCAAAATTAACGTCTAGTATCTCGAAACACCCATGACGCTAGCTCTCGAACGTTGTTAGGTGGAGTCCATGTCAAGTGATCAAAAAACTTTTCGTGCTTGAATGGGATTTGCGTGTAATTCGGTGTAATCAGTCCTTTAGTAGTCTAGAAAAACTATAATAAATATTTTTGAAAAATTCCAAAAAATGGCGATGATATGGGACTTTGAAATTTGTTGAACCTTTTGTCTGGAAATATCATATCTTTGATTCTAATTAACCGATTTAGCTTTTTAAGGTCTCAAATTTTTTTAATAAAACGTTATTTCATATAACTTTGTGTACCATTTTTATGAATCTTAAAACACGAATGTGCAACTTATTTGTGCGTTCGAAACATTTCGCTTTGTGGAATAAAGCTGACTCGGAGAAAAGAACAACCAGTATCGAAACTTTTCTAAGTGAGCTAACTGACTGCACGTTAAAAGCAAATGTCCACAAATATATCAATGATATTCAAAGAGAAGAGATCAAATGCATGAAGGAACAAGCAAAACTCAATTCAGAGAAACTAGTTTTGCACGGCGATTTTGCAGAGAACTGGAAGAAAATAATCAAGGACGAAATTCTTGGTGCATATTTGAGCTCGAAACAGATTTCTATATTTACAGTGGTTTGTTATTGCGATACAGAAAAACAAAGTTTTGCAATCGTTAGCGGGGATACGAAGCACGATTCTTCGATGGATCGAATTCTTGAAATTTATAAAGAAAAACTGCTTTATAAATCAATCAAGAAAATTACCATCCTATCAGTGTAGGGACTTCTGAGTTAGCATTTATACTATATAGCGATCGGATCTCTTTTGTTAACTCGCGAGATAAAGCGAGAGAATCCGATGCGCTATATAGCGTGAAGCTAACTCAGAGTCCCTTCTGCTCATTTTAAAAGTCGCTATCAGTTCTATGAGCTATCACAGTATTGGCTATGTTTACTTTATTCTGTTTAATTATTCTTATTATTATGATAAAAAATTAAAATTATAGAAAAACTTAATAAACTGTGTATATATATATAAAAAAATTCCGGTACCGGGAATCGAACCCGAGCCTCCTGGGTGAGAGCCAGGTATCCTAACCACTAGACCATACCGGATTGTGGTAAACAAATTTTATACTATTATAACAAGAGCGTAACCTTGCGCTATATTGAGACGCATGAATATTACTCAAATTTTGTTTTTAAATCGAGTTTTCAAAGATTTACAGGCATGGAATCATCTTGAAACCGGTCTAGATCGTGGACGCGATGTCTGAATTTAAAGAATATGAGGTTGTGAAGTTATTTTGAACAATTAGAAACTTCAAAATGGCGCCCGAATTGCAAAATTTTTGCCAGAAAATTCATGAATTTTTTCTCAGAAACTAAAATAAAAAGAACAAAAAGTGCTTAGAATTGACCAGCGAATACACCTTAATTTTTACAAAACGATTCGAGCGATTTTTGCAATTTATCAAAAATTTGCAATTTGTAAAACGAAAAAAATCACTTGAATCGTTTTGAAAAAATTCTGGTGTATTCTTTGGCTAATTCTAAACAATTCTTTTTCTTAGTAATTTTCTCGTAAAGTGCTTCGTTTCTGAGAAAAAAATTCCAAAATGTCAGCATTTTGGAAAAATCCCAATTATTTCCGATTTTTTTTTTCTCAAAAACGAAGGACTTTACTAAAAAATTACAAAGAACAAAAAGTGCTTAGAATTGAACAAGGAATACACTTGAATTTTTTCAAAACGATTGAAGCGATTTTTTCAATGGCGCCCGAATTGCAAAATTTTTGCCAGAAAATTCATGAATTTTTTTCTCAGAAGCGAAGCACTTTCCTAAAAAATTAAAAAGAACAAAAAGTGCTTAGAATTAACCAATGAATACACCTGAATTTTTACAAAACGATTTGAATAATTTTTTGGTTTTGCTAATTGCTAATTTTTTATAAATTGAAAAAATCGCTTCAATCGTTTTGAAAAAATTCAAGTGTATTCCTTGTTCAATTCTAAGCACTTTTTGTTCTTTGTA
>UCOK01019001.1:0-60150 GCA_900474325.1 Synergus umbraculus
GTATTTACTGGTCAACACCATATGGTAACAGGGAAAAAAGTGCACCTTAGTCCATCTAGATCTGCTACACTTATGATTGGTATTGCGTTGTTCACTGTTAATCCACCTTTCGTGTATAACCGTATTGTTAACAAAATAGAATTGCACACTGGACCTGTATTAACCAGTATGGAGGGTACTATTAGTGGTTGGGGTGTCCAAGCTCGTGGAAGAAGGTAAATGTTTAATGATAATATAATAAATATATAAAGCGTATATTTTGGGGACAATTGTCGAATAAATATCGAGTTTGTAAATAAATTTGGATTTTGACTAAAAATGTATGCTGTGTTAATGTAAAAATTTGTTTTTTCTACAATTTCAGTTGCAATACGGGATATTCTAATGATCTAAAGTCAATCATTGTACTGATAATGAAGCATATAAATTGTTTGAGAGTCTACAGAGGTGTTTTTGAAATTAAAGACGAAGACGTTTGCACTTATCATTTAAAAAAAGAATGTGGTTATACTGATGCCGGTGCTCCTTTAGTGATGAATAATGAATTGGTTGGAGTTCATGTTGGAGAAATTGAAACAGGAGGAAGAGATCTTGACGTCAAACCTGATGTTTTTGCACTCATACAACATTTGAATTATGGCCGATGGATTAGGGCAAATATTGTATAGTTGAAACATTGACTTACTGTTACGTGCCTATAAAAATTCCATGAAAAAAAAGAGTTATAAAGATATGTGACGAAAGTAATTATTTACTACAGCAAATAAACTAAATTTTCCCATATGGTACTTACCAAATAATATATTATATAGCTGATAAAATAAAAGTTAATCAAAATTTAAAATTTAGTGATTTATTATTGTGTGCATTTATGTCACAATTTTAATGACGTTTATGTTAGTTTATACCTTTTTTATTTTTAAAGTCCCTAATCTATATACACATAAAATAGTAATTCGACTATAAAAGCCGAACAAATATAAAATGCTTCGTATTACTGTTTTTTTCCATTACACACTTGAAAAAGTAGAATTTCATCATCACAATTGTAATTCAGTACATAATAAAATGAAGGAAAAAGTATTTCTGAATATTTTTATTCTTTGTGTAATTTTCTCTAAGGGTATTGTTGGGAATTTCCGAGAAGATGATATTCGTAAGTAAAATATCCTCAATAATTGTATTTGCCATCAATGATAGTAACAACTCTTACTCTCTAAATTTGAATCAGTGAAAATTTCACTGATGAATCAGTGATTTGAGACATTTTAATTAGTGAACCGATAAAACCTTTACAAATTTCAATAAAGTATACTTATTATTTTTGGAAATCAAGTTCCAATTTCAATCTGTTTTTTCAGTAATTATGGAAATTTTGAATTCATAAAAGGTGTACAAGTGCTGCCAACTATCGGTCCACATTATTCCTTTGTATTGATTCAATCAGTGAATTTTGTTCACTAATTATCAGTGACCGGATTCTAGCTATTTGAATCAGTGAGATTTCACTGTCAATTAGTGACTTTTCACTGATTCAGATTTAGAGAGTAGAAAACCTAATAGATTAATTTATAAAAACTTGCAGAGGAATCATCGAATCTTCTCGTCAGAGAAAAACGTGTTATTAATCGTGAGCCAGGTGAAGACTTGCCAGTAGAGTTTGGATTTGTTCCCTATCTTGTAAATATTAAAAAATTTAATCGCGTACATTGCATAGGATCTATACTATCGCAATACACTGTAATTACTGCAGCCCGCTGTGTTGACCTTGAACTATCGGTGTACTCAGTTCTCTCTGGTTCGAGACATTCACATCTTGGTATACGCCACAATATAACAGCGAAAAAAATACATAATCCGTCCAGATCTGCTACAGCTATAACTGGTATTGCCTTAATCACTGTTAATCCACCTTTTGTGTATAGTCTTACTACTAAAAAAATAGAATTGCACGCTGGACTGGTACTCCCCGGTATGCATGGTACTATTAGTGGCTGGGGTGCCTACTGTTATGGAGGAAGGTAAATTGTTAATAATATTATACTAAATACATAGAGCATAATATTTCAGGCGAATCAATAAATTATTTTATATACGTGTAATATAATTTAAAAATTCTTTTTTCTCCACGATTTCAGAAGCGAAACATCAATTCCAAGACATTTACGATCAATCACTGTGCCGATAATGAATCATCAAGAATGTGTAAATGTCTACAGAGCTTTTATTCAAATTAAAGACGAAGAAATTTGCACTTATCATCCAGAAAAACAATGTGGTTTCACTGATGCTGGTGCTCCTTTAGTTATTAATAAGCAATTAGTTGGAGTTTATATTGGTGTAATTGAAACACAAGGGAGAGTGTTGGCCATCAGACCTGATGTTTTTGCACTTCTGCAACATTCCGAATACAGGATATGGCTCAGGGAAAACATTGTATAGTTGAAACATTGACACTTTTCGTGAGATTTTGAAATATTTTATGATTATTTTCCCTATCTAATGTAATTAAAATTTTCCTTTAAAAATGTAAGTTTTATAGGAATAACAGTTACACGATATATGAATTTGAAAAATTTAACCAATTTATCTAAAATTTACAAGTTCTACAAAAGCACAATTGTCCAAACGAGTGATAATAAAAATACGATAAACAGAATTATTATTTTATTTTTATTGCTTTCCCTAAATTTACAAGAAAAAGAATTTCGTACAGATATAAGATTTATATAAATTACAGTTTATTTTACATGAAAAGAATACATTTGTTGTTTTTGTACATGAATAAAATCTCTTGAGTCTAATCGACCGAATTTCTGAATAAAGTCGCTTTGAGCTTCAGATTGACATTATAGCTAATCATATAATTTATAGATATCTATATTTAATACTTAGATTAAACATAGTGCTTTATACTTTTTTTATTCTTCAGTCACTGATCAAAATACGAATAATAAAAATAGAAGAAACTTAATAACACGTGTAAAAGTCGACTATAAAAGACGAAAAATTCTAAAAGATATATTAGTATTATCTTCTAAGTCGCAATTGACAAAGTAGAATTTCATAATCACAACTGTAACTAGTATATAATAAAAAATGAAGGAAAAAGTATATTTGAATATTTTCATTTTTAGTGTCATTTCCACTTGGGACTTTCCTAGAAGATAATATTGGTAAGTAAAACCATATCCTCAATAATTATATCTGAGGTCAAACTCACAATAAGAACTCTTAGAAAAAATGAAAGATTAATGTATGAAATACTTGTAGAGGAATCGTCGAATCTTCTCGTCCGAGAAAAACGTGTTATTAATCGGAAACCTGGTGAAGACGTTCCATTAGAAGTTACAACCGTTCCATATGTTGTCAATATTAAAAAAAATGGACGCTTGCATTGCACAGGAACAATACTCTCAGCATACTCAGTTCACTCTGGTTCGAAATTTTCATTTCATGGTCAACAACACAGTGTAACAGAGAAAAAATTACACGGCCATATTCCATCTAGATCTGCTAAATTTATGACTGGTATTGCCTTGTTCACTGTTAATCCAGCGTTCGATTTTAGTGTTACTACCGACAGAATAGGATTGCACACTGAAGCTATATTCGACAATATGCGTGGTACTGTTAGTGGTTGGGGTGTCTACTGTTATGGAGGACAGTAAGTTGATAATAATAATATACAAAATATACAAAGCATAAAATTCCAAGCGAACCAAAAGAGTTAATCTAAAAATTTATTTTCTCCACGATTTCAGACGCGAAACGGAATTTCCCAGAAATCTACGATCAATCACTGTACCAATAATGAACCATCGGAAATGTCAAAATATCTACCATGGGTATTTTTCGATCTCAGACGAAAACATTTGCACTTATCATCCCATAAAACAATGTAGTTATACTGATGCCATCAAACCTGATGTTTTTGCTCTCCTGCAACATTCCGAATACAGGGTATGGATCAGGGAAAACATTGTATAATTGACAAATTGTTTTATGTAAATTTGTCTGGTAAGTGCAGAATTTGTTAAAAAAATCCAATCTTTGTCCAACCGCTGCCTCGTTTATAGTTACTAATAATCTCAAAATCTGTCTTCCCCATGATCAATTAAAGTGCCGACAATGAACCATAAGTATTGTGTAAATATCTACTGAGATCTGATGTTCTTAAATTGATAGGATATTTTGATTACAGAAGGTACATTAAAGAGAATATTGAGTAATAAAATAGTGAATCGCATTTACAGAACCACCAGAATTAATGTCTAGATATTTTACCTTAAAATCTAAACGTCAATTAGACCTAAGACACCCTGTATACACATATTGTTTTCGACATTGGAAATCCTAATTAGAAATCCAATAAATTTTGAATAACAAGTACAATATAAAGTTGACTATCTTCTTTCATTGCTATAAAGAACTATCAAACATTGCGTAAAAGTTTGACTACAAAACATTATTTCTTCGCAAGATTTTCATATTGGTTTCGTTTTCTGTGTAGTAGTTTTGAAAAAACATTAGTGGTTGGGGTGCCTTCTACTATGGAGGACAGTAAGTTGTTAATAATAATATACTAAATACTTTGTGAATAAATAAAGCATGATTTGCGGTTACCGATTGGGAACACTGATTTTATCTAAAAATACATGCATTGTTAATATACACTGAGAAAAATGTCTGGTACGGATAACAAAACTTTTGGTTGCTATAGAAACAACAAAAATTGTTTGGTTGGCACAAACAAACAATTTTTGTTGTTTCTATAGCAACCTAAAGTTTTGTTATCCGTACCAGACATTTTTCTCAGTGTAAGTTTGTTTCTTTCACAATTTCAGACGCGAAACGGCACATGCCGAAGACATTTGCACTTATCATAAAAAAAAACAATGTGATTATACTGATGCTGGTGCTCCTTTTGTGATGAATAATGAATTAGTTGGAGTTCATATTGGTGTAATTGAAACAGGAGGGAGAGAGTATTTGATAAAACCTGATGTTTTTGCACTCCTGCAACATTTCGAATACAGGGTAGTTGATACATTGAAACAGCTACATATCTACTTAACTGTAATATGGTATACCTAATCTTTTTGTAAAGTAACACAACTGTAATGATGAGGTATTCCTGAAAGAATAAAAATGGTCGGGATGAAGTTAAGTACAATTGTGTATAAAATTTCCATGGAAAAGAGAGTTAAAAAACCAAATGGCGAAAGGCGTCCACTTCTGAATCAAATTCACTCGTTGCTCTTATAGTAATTAGTATAATATTCTTAAGACTTCCCAATTATAAGGATATATTGTCGTGAACAAATTTACATTAGTCATATGACCTTATGACGTAAATATGTTTTTACTTTTAAGTGAAAGTAATAAATATAGTAATATAATATAATATATCTCTATAGTCATCGAAAAATGTAGCATATCTCAAATGTAACTCATTCTGTAATAAGACACAATAAAAATATAATTTTTATTTACTTATGATATGATTTTATGACGTGAAATTGTTTTTTTTTATTGTTGTCTCTTTTTACAATATCGCTTGTGTACATAACATTAAGATTATCTAAATATTTTGTACAAAGTTCGACTATAAAAGACAAACACCTATAAAAGGTATCATATATTCATAGTATCCTCTCTGTCGCAATTGAAACAATAGAATTCCATCACTTCTAGTGTAATTCAGTATATAATAAAATGAACGAAAGAGTATATTTGAATTTTTTCATTCTTTGTGTCATTTTCTCTAAGGGTATTGTTGGGACTTTACTAGAAGATGATATTGGTAAGTAAAATCATATCCTCAATTATATCCTTATTATTAATATCTGACGTCAAATTCATAGTAACAACTCCTAGAAAATACGCTAAATGACTTTATCAATTAAATTACTTTTATTATAACTTGCAGGGAAATCATCAAATCTTCTGGTCCGAGAAAAACGTGTTATTAATCGAATACGGGGCGAAGACGTACCGCTGCAGGATGGACAAAGCCCCTACGTAGTAAATATTAAAACAAATAGTAAATCGCATTGCGTGGGAAGTATTCTGTCGCATCGCACTGTCATCACTGCTGAACGCTGTGTTACTCTTGAATTATCAGCGTATTTAATATATTCTGGTTCAACATTATCCCTTGTAAAAAAAACTCAAAGTCACGCTATAAGAGAAAAAAAAGTACACCACCATATTCCATCTAGAGACCCTGAATCTCTCACTGGTATTGCCTTGCTCATTGTACATCCACCTTTCGTGTATGGCTTAGCTACTGAACCAATAGAATTGCACGTTGGACCTGTACTGCCAGGAAATCGTGGTACTGTTAGTGGATGGGGATCCTACTGCTTTGGAGGACCGTAAGTTATCAATGATAATAATATTATATTTATATTATACTCAGTACACAAAATATCAATGACATAAGTATATCAGCGTTCAAAAATTTATTTACATCATGTTTTCAGATGTGAATCGTCACATACTTCAAAACTACGGAGAATCGTAGTACCTATCATGGGACATCGGGAATGTGTAAATATCTATCGAAATTTTTTCCTGATCGAAGATGTACATATTTGCACTTATCATCGGTCTAAACAATGTGCTCATACTGATGGCGGTGCTCCTTTGGTTATTGGCGGTGAACTGGTTGGAGTTCATATTGGAGCAATTGATACAGCAGGCACAGAGTGTCCTGTTAAACCTGATGTTTTTATACTTGTGCAAGATTTGAATTATGGTCCATGGATCAGGAGGAACATTGTAGATTGAACTACAATTATTTATGTAACGGAGTTACATTGTACATTTACACTTGGTAACTATCGTAATAAATGCATAATATATACGTATCTAGATATTCTTCACCTTTCAATCCAGGACTAAAATTTTAGCCCTCAATTTCCCGTTATAAATAACATAAAATCACATATATTATAGAAAATATCGTATGTGCTTCGAATATTTTTTTCGCGTTTTAGATAGAAAAAAATAGACATGAATTTTATTTTATTTCGATGTGATATGCAAAATTTTCAAGCTAATAGTGATCAAACATCTAGAGTAGAAAAAAATCAGCATTTTTACCCTTATTTGCCTTGCTAAATTACTGGAAAGTTTTTAAAATGAGTTAATTGAGATTTATTCGGAAGATATCTACCCTATGCATAATTTGTGGCGGCTTTTCGCTATCTCATATTTACAAAATCACTTATTTTTTCCTAATGCTATACAGACTGTTCTGTGAGTTGTTTTATTAAAGGAAACCACAAATATTATACTAGAGACAAAAACGAAGTCGAAAACTGCAGTTACAGAATGTAAATTTCGTGGAGTCGTTCACTGGAGGAATCATACTTATAATTTATTCAGAATCAATGTTCTAACATTTGTAGTGTTATTTAACAAGATAACTCGCCAAACACCTTGTATAATAATGAGGCATAAAAACTTACGAAACATTTGATTATAAATTACTAGCAAAGTCCTCATGTTAGATTTGCCTTCTAAAAGCCGTTAAAAAGTAGAATTTAATTTCCTCAATTGTGTAATTAAGTGTATAAAATAAGGAAAAATATTTGTATCTTATCATTTTTTTTGTTCAGTCAAATCTCTCTTACTTTCAAAATGTACATATCCCTGATGGTTTACAACTTGATAATAAGCCACGTTACGCCACTTAAGATCCGTCGGTATATTGATCTATCTTTTTAAGCACTTTTTTATTCGTTACTTTTAACGGTTTATCATCATCTTAACTGAAGAAATTTATTTGTAGTGGATTAACACAATGTAAAGTATTGTATAAAATTAAAACATACTTTATATTATCGCTTCTCAAAGTTTCCATATTGGTCTTGCCTTCTTTGCAGTTATTAAAAAGTAGAATATTCCACCGTTTAATTCAGTATATAAAATGAAAGAAAAAGTATATTTAAATCTTTTCATCCTTTGTGTCGTTTTGTCTCAGGGAATTTCTGTGTCATTCCTCGAAGATGTTGGTAAGTAATTATAGATGTCCTCAATAAAAATTACCAACCGATAATAAATAACTACATGATGGACTTAATGTCGAAATTACTTTATCATAAACTTGCAGGGGAATCATCGAATGTTCTTGTCCGAGAAAAACGTGTTATTAATCGAAAGCCTGGGAAAGATATACCAGTACGGGGTGGAGAGTTTCCCTACATTGTAAGTGTTAGAAAAAATAATCGGGTGCACTGCGTAGGAAGTATACTTTCGCACTATACTGCCATCACTGCTGCTCGCTGTGTTACTTCTGATCTACGGCAGTATGCAGTTCACTCTGGTTCAATAATTGTACATACAGGTTCACCTCACAACATAACGAACATAAAACTTAGGGGCCATGATCCGTCAAGATCATCTGCATTTATGAGTGGTATTGCCTTGCTCATTGTCCATCCACCTTTCATATATAGGCAGTCTACTCAAAAAATAGAATTGCATGATGGAATTGTACTCGCCGGTATGAAAGCTACAATTAATGGCTGGGGAGCATTCCTTTTTGGAGGACCGTGAGTTATCAATAGTAAACATTTAATACATAAAAAATCAGTAGAGAATGTTATTGTCTTATATGAATTTTATCTAGAAATGCTTGTATCAACAATCTAAACAATATTTTCTACATAATTTCAGACATGAGTCACAAATTCCAAAGAAGCTACGATCAATCACTGTACCAATAATGAAACAACGAGACTGTATTGACATCTACCGTGGTTATTTCCCGATTGGAGACGAAGATATTTGCACTTATCATGAAAAAAAATTATGTGGTTATACTGATGCCGGTGCTCCTTTAGTTATTGATAATAAAATAGCTGGGGTTCATATTGGATACATTATAACAGGAGGAACGGAGTGTCCCATTAAACCTGATGTATTTGTATACCTTCAAAATTCGAATTACAAACAATGGATCATGGACAATATTGTATGAATTACAGTTATGACTGTAATTTATTCCGAATTCGATTTTTCGAAACCGAGTTACAGGATGTGACCCCTTAATGCAATAAACGTAATACACACAAATCAGTATTTACATCGTCTGGATTTATTTCGTTCTTTCATCAGTCGTATGTTTATACTTTATAGCTCAAAAAATTAAATTATTTCTTATCAGCATATACTTTGTTACATTTAAGTATTTGTCCTCGTCTGTCTTTGCGACAAACAAAGCAAATACAACGATTTTATTGCTCTAAAGCCTCAGGAAGGAGAATCATAAAAATTTACGTAATAAGTTGTATTATAAAAGAGCATAATGTCTCATAATATTCGTATTAATTTCGACTACTGTGCAACAATTGAAGAAAACGTAGAACTCCATCACATCTTAACTGGAGAATTACAACTTTTAAATGTCCAAAATGTATTTGCATCTTTTGCATCTTCTTCTTTTCGCCGTTTTGTCTCAGGGAATTGTTGGGACATTCTTAGAAGATGATATTGGTAAGTAACATCATAGTAACAACACTTGGAGAATATGAGAGATTAATTTATGAAACACTTGCAGAGAAATCATCGAATGTTCTCGTCCGAGAAAAACGTGTTATTAATCGAATTCCAATTGAAGACGTGCCAGCGCTAAGTGGAAGCCATCCCTACATTGTCAATATTAAACAAAATAATCGTTTACATTGCGTAGGAGCTATACTCTCGCAGCATACTATCATTACTGCTGCTCGTTGTATTACTCTCGAACTTTCGAAATACAAGGTTCTTTCTGGTTCAACATTTACCTCTACAGGTGCGTCATATAATGTAACATCAAGAAAGCTACACGGCCACAATCCATCTAGATCTTCTACATTTATGACTGGTATTGCCTTGATCACAGTTGAGCCACATATAGTATTTAAACAAAGTACTGACATGATAGGCTTGTATAGAGGTCCTGCCCGGGAAGGTATGATCGGTACTGTTAGTGGCTTTGGTGCCTACTGCTTTGGAGGCCCGTAAGTTACCAATAATATTGTATTAATATAATGTTAATTATGCATTATATATCATCCATCATTAATAATATCAAAATATGTTTTCCTCATGCTTTCAGAAATGAAACGGCATATAATAGAAGACTACGATCAATTAAAGTGCCGATAATGAACCATCAGGAGTGTGCAAATATCTACCGAGGTCATTTTGCGATTACAGACGAAGATATCTGCACTTATCATTCACAGAAACAATGTGCATATACTGATACAGGTGCTCCTTTAGTTATTGGAAATCAACTGATTGGGGTATACACTGGATATATTGAAGTAGGAGGGAGAGATATTCCCATTAGACCTGATGTTTTTACATTCATAGGGTATTCTGATTACAGTAGCTGGATTAGGGAGAATATTGAGTAATAAAACAGTGAATCACAGTCGCAGAATCACTGGAATTAGAATATCTAGATTCTGCCAAATGTTAATGTTATTACACCTGGGACACCTTGTATATATATCTTGTTCTTGAAATTGTTAAATCCTAATCAGTAATCCAATAAACTTTTATTACAAGTACAATACAAAGTTGACTATCATCTTTTATTACTATAAAGAACTACCAAACATTGCGTAAAAGTTTGACTATAAAACATTATCTCTTCGCAAAATCTTCATATTGGTTTCATTTTCTCTGCAGCAGTTTTGAAAAAACGTAGAACTTCAAGTGTACAATTACATCTTCGAAATGCCGGATAAAGTGTATTTGTATCTTTTCATTCTTTGTGCCGTTTTGTCTCAGGGAATTTTTGGGACATTCTTAGAAGATGATGTTGGTAAGTAATATGATATCCTCACCTGGTATCAACCTGATACCTAAAAATACCTACATTTACTTAACACTTGCAGAGGAATCATCGAATGTTCTTGTCCGAGAAAAACGTGTCATAAGTCGTCATCCGGATGAAGACAGTCCAGTGGAGCCGGGAGCCTTTCCATATGTTGTGAATATTAAATCAAAAAGTAAACGTATAATTGGCATGGGAAGTATCCTGTCACGTCGCACTGTCATTACTGCCACTCGAGCTGTTCTTCTTGATGCTTCGCAGTACATAGTTACTTCGGCTGCAACTTATACATTTCTGGGTGTAGTTCACAATGTGACACACAAAGAAGTACTTCCGAGTCGTTCGAGTAGATATGACAGTAGTATTACTTTAATCTATGTTGATCCACCTTTCGAGCATAGACACTCTGCAATCATAGGTTTGCACACAGAGCCTATACTTCCAGGTATGCTTGGTACTGTTCTTGGTTGGGGAAGCACGCTTTTCGGAGGATCGTAAGTTATTAATTATAATACATTAAATACGTAAAACATCATATCGTAATCATCAAAGAATGTAAAATAGACCCAATCAATGCACTACTGATCTAAAAGTTTTAATTTTTTACAATTTCAGGCAGCAAACACGATGTCCTGGAAGATTACGAGCAATCACTGTACCGATAATGAATCATCGAGAATGTGTAACAGCCTACCGAGGTGTTTTTAAAATTGAGGACGACAATGTTTGCACTTATCATGAACTAAAACAATGTGGTCATACTGATGTCGGCGCTCCTTTAGTTATTGACAATGAACTGGTTGGCGTTCACATTGGCATAATTGTTACACCGTCTTCGGTTGTCGTGAAACCTGATATTTTTGTTCTTTTGCAACACTCGTATTACAAACAATGGATCAGGACGCACATTTTACATTGAATTACAGTTGTGTAACTACCGTAATTATTGGTTTACACCTAATCTTTTCCATGTAATATTTACATATTAAATATTTCGAGGGCTGCAGAAGAGTCTAAATAAAAGATGCAGAAGGTTCAAAAAATGACTTGTTTTGAATTAGGCCTTCTTTGATCCTATCTTATATATATGTATCACTTCGGAGAATTACAAGAGGGTTTAAGGACTAAACTAAATTGAGACTCATAAAATCACATGCGCAGTTAGAAGCAAGACCAGGTTTTGTTTCGGGTACATTTAGTATGTGGATAGTCACGGCACTGCCTAGGAACCATAAATCATGCAAAACTTGACCTTCGCGTAAAAATTTAGATATAAAATGTTATCGCTTCTCAAAGCTTCCTTACTGATTTCGCCTTCTTTACAGCACTTGAAAACAGAATTTCATCATATTCATCGTGCAGTGTTTTTGCGATGTCTTTAATAAATTACAGGATCACTTATATATTTACGCATCATAAAACTGTGAAATATAGCGTGTAAAGATATAAAGTTTGACTATAAGAGACGAAGACTGTTAATAGAAAGTTCTCATAATAAGATCGTCTTCTCTGTAACAATTAAAAAAAATATTATAGAATTCCATCATCTCAACTGTAATTCAGTATTATATAACAAAATGAAGAAACATGTTTTGAATATCTTAATTCTTTGTGTAATTTTCTGTAAGAGTATTCTTGGGAATCCCCTAGAAAATGATGATGGTAAGTAAAATCACATCTTCATAGTAAAAACTCTTAGAAATCATGTTGGACTAATTTATGGAAAATTTGCAGGGGAATCATCGAATCTTCTCGTTCGAGAAAAACGTGTTATTAATCGGAAACCGGGTGGAGACGTACCAATAGAATCTGGAGCCGCTCCTTATATTGTTAATATTAAAAAAAATGGACGCTTGCATTGCATAGGAACTATACTCTCGCAACACACTGTTATTACTGCAGCTCGTTGTACTGCTGTTGAATTATCGAATTACTCAGTTGTCTCGGGTACAATATATACATATCGTGGTATTCCCCACAATATAACTGAGAAAAGATTATACGGCCATAGTCCGTCTAGAGCTGCTACATTTATGACTGGTATTGCCTTGGTCGTCGTTCAACCACCTTTCGAGTTTAAGTACAATACTCGTAGCATAGGTTTGCACTCAGCACCTGTACTGGCAGGAATGCGTGGTAAAGTTAGTGGCTGGGGTGCCTACTACTATGGAGGATCGTAAGTTGATTATAATAATATATTAAATACATAAAGTATATGGTATTCTACCAATAGAATGATAGAATACGAATGGTCAACCAACAGAGCCATTAGACATTTTTAAAGCTTGTAGAGCTGCTTTGTAATCTAAAAATTTGTTCCCTCCATGATTTCAGGCGCGAAACGACATGTCCCAAACTTCTACGATCAATCACTGTGCCGATAATGAAACATGGAGATTGTGTAAATATCTACAGAGGTGTTTTTGAAATTAAAGAAGAAGACATTTGCACTTATCATGCACAAAAACTATGTGGTTATACTGATGCAGGTGCTCCTTTAGTTATTAATAATGAATTGGTTGGAGTTCATATTGGAGTAATTGAAACAGGAGGGAGAGAGTTTGCCGTCAAACCTGATGTTTTTGCACTCGTACAACATTTGAATTATAGCCAATGGATCAGGGAAAATATTGTATAGTAAATATTGAGAGTAACGATGGTACCAGAAGGTACTTGCATTAGACTTCAGACACCAAATTATGCGTTTTAATTATCTCTCTTTATAATGTGAAAAAGTTTATTATGTAGTTATTTAACCATCAGAATTAGCGCAAAAGACGATAATAAACATTTAATAGACACTTAAGGGATACATTATGTACATATATAATACACACCCCTTTTACCACATTACTTTCATAATCTGCCTAGAATAATGTAAATAATGTAGTGAGATGTATTGATAACGTTTTGATAACGATTTGCATAAATATTAATTCTTATATAATATATATCAATAGAAAATTATTCAAAAAGTTTAATCATTACTGGAAATAAAGTTGGATTATCAATAATTCATGAACAAAAGTAGGGCACCTTGCATTCATTATTTAGTCTTCAAGCAAATGAAAATCTATGAACGATGAATAGCCAAATGAATCAAGATATTGTTACGCTTTGAACAGATTTATTATTTTAACTTTACAATTCAAATTATTATCAGCAGTTAATAATAAGATTTGAAACTTATGTAGCAATTCAGAATTCAAAATACATCGTTATGTTTAAAAAATATAAATAAGCGATGAGTTTAATCAGTAATCAAGTAGTACATCAACATAAAAAAACTGTTACTAAACTGCTTAATTTGACACACTTTTATAAGCATTTCAATTATTCAATTTCAATTTTAATATACACTGAGAAAAAAATACTCGGAAATCAATAAATATACTTTTGAATCAATAAAATATCTGCTTTTGGAAGAGATTTATTGATTCAAAAGTATATTTATTGATTTCCGAGTATTTTTTTCTCAGTGTAGCTACATATTAGATGTATATGTCTGTAATTCATTAAACAATGTTTCTCCTAATCCATGAACCATAATTCAAATGTTGCAAAAGTACAAAAACATCAGGTTTAATAGGACACTCTTTGCCTTCTGTATTAATTGCTCCAATGTGAACTCCTGCCAGTTCATTGTTAATAACTAATGGAGCACCGCCATCAGTATGACCACATTGCTTTTTTTCATGATAAGTGCAAATATCTTCATCTCCGATTGGAAATAAATTTTTGTAGATATTCACACAGTCCTGATGTCTCATTATAGGCACAGTGATTGATCGCAATCTTCTCGAATAATTTGTTTCTCGTCTGAAATCATTGGGAAAATATTTTTCTTATTGTTAGATTAGTGTTGAATATCAAGCATTTCCACTTAAAATTGCAATTTACAGCAAAAAACCGACATATACAATTTTACATGGGAATTTATAAATGCAACTGTTTGTTTTGTCTGAAATATTACGTTTTATGTATTTAAAAAACTGTTGTTGATAACTTACGGTCCTCCATAGATGTAGGATGCCCAACCACTAACAGTACCATGCATTCCTGTCAGTACAGGTGCAGAATGCAAACCTATGCTGCCAGTAGTCTGGCTATACACGAAAGGTGGATTAACAGTAATCAAGGCAATACCAGTAATAAAAGTGGCAGATCTAGATGGATTATGGCCGTGCATTTTTTTGTCCGTTATATGGTGCTTAGTATCATGATATGAATATGTTGAACCAGAGTGAACTGTATACGACGCTATGTCAAGAACAACACATCTAGCAGCAGTGAGGACAGTGTGATGCGACAGAATAGATCCTACACACTTCACAATATTTCGTGATTTAATATTTACAACAAATGGAACATCTTTAATTTGCGTTGGTGTATCTCCACCTGGCTCACGATTGATAACACGTTTTTCTCTGACGAGAACATTCGATGATTCCTCTGCAAGTTTTTGATAAATTAAACGTTCAGCAACATTTTCTATGACTTATTTTATAGATTCCAGGTATACATATAGTTTTAGTAATTTTCCCTACCAACATCACGTTTCAGAAAAGTCCCAGCAATTCCCTCAGAAAAAAAGGCACAAAAAATGAAAAGTTTCCAATATACATTTTGCGGCATTTTATTCATTTAGTTACGAAGTAAAAATGATGGATAGTAATAGTACGTTTTTTTAGTTGCTACAGAGAACATAAGAGACTTATACGAGAATATTTTTGGTCTTTTATAAGATAAGATGTTTACTTTTTAGGATAACTGACAATTCAAATAAAAGGATTCATAAAAAAAGACGCAAATGACAAATAAAAGATAACTTTGGTTTTTATGACATAGTTATCTGTATGTACGTTGATAGTATGTTTGTATAACACACAAATTTTTATGAATATTTTTGTAATATTAAAGAAATATTAACTTTTGTGTTATACGGATGTATATGTATTATATATATATTGTATTCCTTATAGCACCTTTAACTTCGAATTCGTATTGTTTAGCAGAGCCAAATCATAAAAACAGTTTTAAGACTATAGCAGTTATAATTAGAGTTGTTGAAAGATTTATTATAAGACCATTTCGTATAAAACACCTGAAGATATGAGAATCTCGAAAAAATTATCTTATCAAACACGAACAATAACAAAAAAGCTCTAATATTAATCTCCTATTTCATGTACATTCGTAAAACGTAGAATTCTATCATTTCACCTGTACTTGTTACCAATAATACCATGTCTAAAATTCCGGAAAAAGTATACTTGTGTCTTTTCATTCTTTGTGTCATTTTGTTTCACGAAATTGTTGGGACTTCTCTGGAGGAGAATATTGGTAAGTAAAATCACATCCTCAATTTTGTATTAAATTCAGATTAACCCATTTTAGAAAACATTACTGAGAGATTGATTTATGAAAACTTTCAGGGAAATCATCGAATGTTCTCGTCCGAAGAAAACGTGTTATTAATAGATTAAGAGGACAAGACCTTCCAGTGGAGATTGAAAGTGCTCCCTACGTTGTAAATATTAAAAAAAATGGTCGTTTGCATTGCGTAGGAACTATTCTCTCGAAACATCAAGTTATAACTGCTGCTCGTTGTGTGGCTCTTCAAACATCCGCGTACGTTGTTTTCTCTGGTTCAGAATTTACATATAATGGCCAACCCCATAACATAACTGCGGTAAAAATGCAAGGTCATAATACGTCTAATGTTTCAACATCTCTGACTGGTATTGGCTTGGCCACTGTTAATCCACCTTTCGAGTACAGCCGTACTACTAACAGTATAAAATTGCACATTGAACCTATACTTGTTGGTATGCATGGAACTATTAGTGGTTGGAGTGCCTGCATTAATCCTGAAGGACGGTAAGCAATCATTAATAATTGATCATAATAAATACATAAAATATAATATTTCACATGCATAACTAATCGAAAAATTTGTTTTCCTCATGATTTTAGAGTGGAATCGCAATTTTCTCATAAACTGCGATCAATCACCGTGCCGATAATCAGCCATACAGATTGCATAACTGCTTATCGTAGATTTTTTCCGATTACAGACGAAGAAGTATGCACTTATCATCTAAATAAGCAATGTGGTTATACTGATGTCGGTGCTCCTTTAGTTATTGAAAACCAATTAGTGGGGGTTTACATTGGAGAAATTGATACACCAGGGAAGGGGCATTCCAAGAAACCTGATGTTTTTGTACTCCTGCAACATTTAAAATACAGTCAATGGCTCGGGGAAAACATTGTAAATTAAGTGAATTTATTTGCGTAACTGGCGATAATATTAATTCTACGTTCGGGAAATTCTCACCAGTGACACGTTTCCCTAAAGTTTCATAAAAATTGTTCAATTAAAAAAAATTGTCTTCTAACACTTATTTACGCGAAAAACTAATATTTATTATACTTATATTTAAAATACTATTGTAAATTAATAATATATTAATATTATTTTGATAACCATCTTTACAATTTCTATCGCAGAAATGTTAATAATAGCATGTTTGCATATTCTGTATGAAAAAAAGAATAAAAATAATTTACGAGATTGTTTTGATCATGCTCGACGTGTCGAAAGTATTGAAATGAGTGCTAAGGCAAGTAATGACTTTCAAATATTCTTATCGTTTATATTTACGAAATCATTTCTTTGTACAAAGGCTATAAACACAAATGAAAACTATTATAAAAATTGAATACAAATTTGGATATAAAATATTATCGCTTCCCAAAATTACCATATTATCTTCATGAGAACAGTTAAAAAAGTAGAATTCCACCGTCAATGTGTATTTAACAGTACACAATGCTGGAAAAAGGATATATTTATATTTTCATTCTCTGTGCTTATTTGTCTCAAGGAATTATTGCTACTTTCTTGGAAGAGGATATTGGTAACTATCATGATATCCTCAATAATTATATCTGAAATCAATGTAAAGATTAATTAATGTGAGATTAATATATCACAAACTTGCAGGGGAATCATCAAATGTTCTCATTCGAAAAAAACGTGTCATTAATCGAATTCGTAGTCAAGACGTACCAGTGAATACTGGAACCGTTCCCTATGCCGTCAGCATTAGAAAATATAATCGTTTGAATTGCATGGGAGCTATACTCTCGCATAGCACTGCTATTACTGCTGCTCGCTGTGTTAATGTTCATGAACTATCGGTGTACACAGTTTTTTCTGGTTCAACATATACACGACAAGGTACATCTCACAATATAACAAGAGCAATAATGCGCGGTCATAATCCGTCACGGTCTTCTACATTTATGACTGGCATCGCCTTAATCAGGGTTGATCCACCATTTGCATTTAGGATCGGTACTGACGCCATAGATTTAAATACAGATCCTGTTCTGGCAGGTATGCTTGGAACTGTTAGTGGCTTTGGTTCTCACACCCATTCTGGAGCAATGTAAGTTATCGATAATAGTATAGTAAATATTGTATAAATAAAACATCATTGTTTTAGGTGTATCCCAATTTTGACTAGAAATATATGTTCCATGTCGACATGCAGAAGTATATAAATCTAAATATTTGTTTTCTCTGCGATTTCAGAAGTGAATCGCAATATTCTAACAGACTACGATCAATCACTGTGCCAATAATGAAACATCGGGATTGTGCAAATATTTACCGAGGTCATTTTCCGATTGACGAGGAAGATATTTGCACTTATCATCAAAGAAAGCAATGTGCTTATACTGACGCTGGTGCTCCTTTAGTTGTTGATCGTTTCCTGGTTGGGATTCATATTGGAAGAATTGAAACTGGACAGACAGAGTGTCCCATTAAACCTGATGTTTTTTTACTTTTGCAACATTTGAACTACGGCGCATGGATCAGGAGTAACATTGTATAATGAATTGCAGTTAATTGTAATTTTGAAAAATAGATTTTTCAACTATAACTTTCCAACTTATCACATTTTAAAGCAGATGTAAAGAAAATAAAAGTGTCTTGTGTTTACACGAATCAGATGACCTAATGCATGTAATTAATTAATCAAGGCTGCCTCTCTCAGGAAGTAAAGTGCTCATTGAATGAGTAAAACAGTTGATACAACTTCACAGCTAGTTCTAGCTTATTTTTGTCTCTCTAAAAAAGGACTTGGTACATCAAGAAAGATATATCAAAAAAAGATTGCGATATCAAACTTTGGATTCTCTGGATAAATACACAAGAATATTTTGATAATATATAATAATATTTGAGGAAAATAAAGTTAGATTTAGAAGTAATAATATCTCAAAAGGTTGCAAAACTCGTATCATGTGTACATAACATTAAATAAATGACTATTTGTTCTTTCGTTTGAGGAAAAATGAGTCATAAAATGATGAGCATAAATACATAATAAAAGACAAAAATTTCCAAAAGTGCTCATATTAGTTTCTTCCTTCATACAGCACTAAAGAAAAGTAAAATTCCATCACCTTGATTGTTTCAAGTGTACAAAATGCCACATAAAGTATATGCGTATCTGTTCATTCTTTGTACAATTTTGATTCAAGGAATTGCTGCTACTTTTCTGAAAGAAGATGTTGGTAAGTAAGATGATGTAGCCAATAATTGCATCTAGAAACAAACTCATTCAACAGCTGTTAGAATACAAGCACTGAAGATTAACTTTTATCACAACCTTGCAGAGGAACCATCGAAACTTCTCGTCCGGAACAAACGTGTTATTAATCGAATGCCAGGTGGAGACGTAGCAATAGGGATGGGAGTTGCCCCCTACGTTGTAAATATTAAAAGCAACAATAATATGCATTGCGTAGGATCTATACTATCGCATCGCACTGTCATCACTGCTGCTCGATGTATTCTTCTCGAGCTTTTCAGATACAGAGTTATCTCTGGTTCAACATATGCATATCTTGGTGTGGACCACAATGTAACAGAAAAAATAACACACAATCCTCAATCACATGGAGTTTTAGAGAGTGGTATTGCCTTGCTCACTGTTAATCCACCTTTCGAATATGACCGCAATACCGAACCAATAAATTTACATGTAGCACCTATACTAGGAGGTATGCGCGGAACTATTACTGGCTGGGGAAGCTACGTCGGTATGAGACGGTAAGTTGTCATTAATAAAGTACTAATTATATATTATATATTCGATCAAATCAACAACAACTAATCAATCACAACTATTCAGAAAATTGATTTTACATGATTTCAGAGCTGAAACGACATATCCTAGAAGATTACGATCAATCACTATACCGATATTGAACCATCGGGATTGCGTAAATCATTATAGAGAATATATGCGGATTACAGACACAGAAATTTGCACTTTTCATGCACAAAAAAAATGTGGCTACACCGATGCCGGTGCTCCTTTAACTATTAACAATTTACTAGTTGGGGTTTATTTTGGCGGTGATGGACCACATAGGACTATTTGTGAAGATAGACCTGATGTTTTTGCATTCGTGCAACATCCTAATTACAGTCGTTGGATCTTGAGCAAAATTTTAAATTGAATCACGGTACGCATCGAAATTAATGCAACTCTGCCATAAAAGGGAAAACATGGTTTAGTGAAATTTTTTCCATAAATGATATTTTTTTGTACTTTATTGTTGATTTGTAAATAAAACAGTAAATTCATGTCAACAATAAAGCCGAAATTTTTGTAAATGACAGAAAATATATATCAGTGCCATGACTAATAACGAAATGAAGGCACTAAAGCCGTTATGGTATTTAAAAAATATAAACTTCAATGAAAAGACGGACTTGCAATTTGATATTTTTTTTCTCATTTACAAAAATTTTAGCGAGATATCTTCCTTAATTTTAAAATAAGAAGTGATATGAATTGATGCGATCGCTAACTAGTGACGTCATAGTTTATATATTTTGAAAACATTTGATACACTCATATTCATGTGATATTTCACCACTTTATCTTTTTTTATGAAACCATTTAGGAGCTATTCAAGTATTAAGATAAGATATTTTGCGTTTGTTTGTATATAGATGACAATAAAACAACACTGAAGTTGACAAAGAAAAATTATTTACACAAAAGTTTTAAAAAATTATCAGGGTTACTAAAAAGTACGTATATGAAGTTTATAAAAGACAAACACTTATCAAAGTACTTGTATAACTCTTGGTTTTGCCACAGCAACTAAAAAAAGTTGAATTTCATCACGTGAACTGAAACTTAATGCACAAAATGCCAGTTAAAGTATATGTGTATCTTTTCATTCTCTGTAACATTTTATCTCAGGGAATTTTCGCGACATTCCTGGAAGATGATATTGGTAAGTAACATGATATCCTCTATAATTTTATCTAAACTTAGTACAGAGATTAATTAATCATTAAATATGCAGGAGAATCATCAGATCTTCACGTCCGGAACAAACGTGTTATTAATCGAATTCCGGGTGAAGATGTAGCAGTGCCGATTCAAAATTTTTCCTATATTGCGAGAATTAGAAGAAACAATCGTTTGGTTTGTATAGGAACTATACTGTCGCCTCGCACTGTCATCACTGCTGCTCGGTGTGTTGCTCAGAATGAGTTAAAGCTGTATAAAGTTGGAGTAGGTTCACCATACACGCATTTGGGACAAATGCACAATATAATAAGAATAAAATATCATGGCCATCAACCAGCTAGGTCTCGTACATTTATGACAGGTATTGCATTGGCCACTGTTTATCTACCTATTGTGTTTAGCGATCATATTGGAAGCATAGATTTGCACACTGGACCTATACTGGCAGGTATGAATGGAACTATTCCTGGTTGGGGAAGCCACTATTATAATGGACCGTAAGTTGTCAATAATATTAATATAACTAATAATTATATACAAAACGAGATATTTTAGGCATCAACGAATGTAGAATGTTGTAATGTATATAAAATATACATATATGCAGATAATCATAATTATGTGCATATATATGGCAGATAATGAATTTAATCAATGCATCACTAATATAAAAATTGCATCCTTCTATCATTTCAGGGTTCAGACAGAACATCCTAGAGTTCTAAGATCAATCGTTGTGCCGATAATAAACCATCAAGAGTGTATCGAAATCTACAGACATTATTTTAACATTACAGAAGAAGATATTTGCACTTATCATGAAGATAAACAGTGTGGTATTACTGATACTGGTGCACCTTTAGTTATTGACAATTTACTGGTTGGCATTTACATGGGAGTAGTTTCAACAATAATAAGAAATTGTCATCTGAAACCTGATGTTTTTGCTCTCGTACAATATCGCGATTATAGTAATTGGATAAGGGCAAACATTGTACTATGAATTATAGTGGTGTAATCATCAATATTATAATACTATTATATTATTATTATATTTTGTAATTGTAAAATATTATTATATGTATATTATTATTATTATAATATTATTATATTATATACAATTATATTATTATATTATTATTCCAATTATGTAAATTTTGTCAGATTTTCTGCAATTTTAAGTCACTCATAATTCACAATTACGTAATGCGAGTAAGAAATTATTCGCATATTTTACATTTAATTGATCATGAGTGAAATTTTAAATTTAAATATTCAAAAATAATGAAACTCATGTAACGGGTCGATAGTAAAATAACAAAAGTACTATTACAAATGTAATTATTTATTAAAGAGAACAAAATTTGATTTAGATGTTCCCCTAATTTAATACAAAGTAGAACTGATGAGGTCACGTTTCACGAGATACGGAGGGGATAAGAACTTCTTTAGCATATAAATATTAGCTTATAGTAGCAAATGCTTTTACACTCTCATATTCCCTAAATTTCTTTATTAGAATTTATATTACTATTGAAATTATTTATCTAAGAGACTTTATCTTGGACAAATGGTAAACTACTACGTCATTACATATTTACCAACCGTTGCATATATATTTTCTCTGGATTCTTATTTATAAACTAAAGAAGATGTCTGGAGCGATTTCGCAAACATTGACAATCTCATGTTCATGTGATCTTTCACGGCTTTATCTTCTTCATGAAACCATTTAGAAGGTATTCAAGTATTACATAAGGTCTTTTTCGTTTGTTTAAATAAAAATGACAATTAAAAAGTACTGAAGTTGAATACAACACACTGATTTAAACAAACCACAAAACACCTTACGCAAATACTTGAACAGCCCCTTATTTATAACTTTTTTTAAAAATTATGAGGGTCATTAAAAAGTACGTATGTAAAGTTTATAAAAGACCAACACTTTTCAAAGTTCTCGCAGTATTTTCGTATTTAACATAAAAACTGAAAAAAGTTGAATTTCATCACCTCAACTGAAACTTAATGTACAAAATGCCAGATAAAGTATATTTGTATCTTTTCATTCTCTGTACAATTTTATCTCAGGGAATTTTCGGTACATTCCTAGAAGATGATATTGGTAAGTAACATGATATCCTCTATAATTTTATCTAGACTTACTACCTACAGAGAATAATTAATCATTAAACATGCAGGGGAATCATCGGATCTTCACGTCCGGAACAAACGTGTTATTAATCGAATTCCGGGTGAAGATGTACCAATGCCGATTCAAACTTTTTCCTATATTGCGAGAATTAGAAGAAACAATCGTTTGGTTTGCGTAGGAACTATACTGTCGCCTCGCACTGTCATCACTGCTGCTCGATGTTTTACTCCTAATGAATTACCACTGTACACAGTTAGCGCTGGTTCAGCAATATCGAATAAGGGTAAAATTTACAATATAACAGGTATAGAACTTCACGGTCATCATCCACCTAGATCTCAGATATTTATGACTGGTATTGCTTTGGCCACTGTCGATCCACCTATTGTTTATAGCATTTATATTGGAAGCATAGGTTTGCACGCTGGACCTGTAGTCGCTGGTACGCAGGGTGTTATTGCTGGTTGGGGAACCTTCTATCATAATGGGACGTAAGTTATCAATAATATTAATATACCTAATTTATACTGACAATGGGATATTTTAGGTACCAACGAATGTAGAATGTACTAAATCGAAATCCATATGTCAGATAATGAATTCAATCAATGTATCACTAATATAAAAATTTAATCCTTTTATTATATTTCAGGGTTCAAACCGAACATCCTAGAAACCTAAGAGTAATCGTTGTGCCGATAATAAACCATCAAGAGTGTGTCAATATGTACAGACATTTTTTCGACATTACAGAACAAGATATTTGCACTCATCATGAACATAAACAGTGTGGTGTTACTGATACCGGTGCTCCTTTAGTTGTTAACAATTCACTGGTTGGCATTTACATGGGAGTAGTTTCAACAATAATAAGAAATTGTCATCTGAAACCTGATGTTTTTGCTCTCGTACAACATCGCGAATACAGTAATTGGATCAGGGCAAATATTGTAAATTGAATTACAGTTGTGTCATCATCAGGATTATAATCATGCCTATTTGGATGATGTACCAATTTTAAGGATTTAAAAATAAAATAAATTCTGCATATTTTCTAAACATGTTAACGTGTCTCATTTTTTTCGTGAGAATTCACTTGAAGGTTTAATATTATTTCCGAACTGTATGTCTTTCATAATTTCTTTTTTCGCTTCAGGAAAAATGAGTCATCAAATGTCGAGTATAATGTTGCATATTAAAAGATAAAAATTTAATAAAGCGCTCATATTGATTTCTTCTTCCAAGCAGCAATAAAGAAAAGTCAAATTCCATCAACTCAATTGTGTTACGTGAATAAAATGCCGCAAAACGCATATGCCTATCTGTTCATTCTCTGTACACTTTTAATTCAGGGAATTGCTACAGCTTATCTGCAAGAAGATGTAATCATTATTGCAGCATATAAACTTGGATTTAGAATTAAATATCTCAAATGTTGCAAAACTCGTATTATGTTTACCTATTATTAAAACAATAATATTTTTTTAATCTTATATCTTTCACATAATTTATAATCTATAATGCTTGTCACGACTTTTATTTAAAAAATCCATTATTTGTTATTTCATCACAAAGTGTTCATATTGGTATCTTCTTCCAAACAGCAATAAAGAAAAGTAAAATTCCATCACCTCGATTGTATTACGTGAATAAAATGCCGCAAAAAGCATATGCGTATCTGTTCATTCTCTATATACTTTTAATTCAGGGAATTGTTGCAACTTATCTGAAAGAAGATGTTGGTAAGTAAAATGATGTCCTCAATAATTGCATCTGGAATTAAATTCATATACATATGAATTTGATTCTAGATGCATATGTGCAACAGCTGTTAGAATAAGCGCACTGATGATTAACTTATCAAACCTTGCAGGGGGACCATCCAAACTTCTCGCGCGGACCAAACGTGTTGTTAATCGAATTCCGGGTGAAGACGTACCAATAGAGATGGGAGTTGCTCCTTACGTTGTAAATGTTAAAAACGACAGGCATATGCATTGCGTAGGATCTATACTATCGCATCGCACTGTCATCACTGCTGCTCGATGTATTGTTGAAGAGCTTTTCAGATACAAAGTTCTCTCTGGTTCATTATATGCATACAATGGTGATATCCATGACATAATAGAAAAAAAAACACACATCCCTGAAGCATCTGGAATTATTGGTAATGGTATTGCCTTGCTCGTCGTTCATCCACCTTTCCTATATGGCCGAAATACTAAAAAAATAGATTTGCATGTAGCACCTGTACTAGGAGGTATGCATGGAACTATTACTGGTTGGGGAAGCTACCTCGGTATGAGACGGTAAGTTGTCATTAATAAAGTACTAATTATATAAAAATTATTATAATGCATGCATTTTGGGACTTTAGATCAAATCAACAACAACTAATCAATCACAACTATTCAGAAAATTGATTTTACATGATTTTAGAGCTGAAACGGCACATTCTAAAAAATTACGATCAATCACTGTACCGATATTGGAACATCGAGATTGCGTAGATAGTTATAGACAAGTTATGCGGATTACAGACACAGAAATTTGCACTTTCGACGAAGACAGAAAATGTGGCATTACCGATGCCGGTGCTCCTTTAGCTATTGACAATTTACTTGTTGGCGTTTATTTCGGAGGATTTGGACCGAAAAGGACAGTTTGTGAAGCGTCACCTGATGTTTTTGCATTCGTGCAACATCCTGATTACAGTCGTTGGATCTTGAGAAACATTGTATAGTGATTTACAGTTACGCATCGAAATCAATGCAAAACTGACATGAAAGGAAAAACATGGATTAGCGACATTTTTTAGATAAATTAGTTTTTTTTCTGCAAAATGTATTCGTGTAATATTTCGATGGCTTAAAAGATAATAAATACAACAAATCCTGTAGTTTAAAGATTGAAACTACCATATTCCCCAAATTTCTTTACTAGAATTTATACTACTGTTGAAATTATTTATCTAAGAGACTTAATCTTGGACAAATCGTAAACTATTACGTTATTATTTATCTACTCTTGTATATATATTTCTTCTAGATTCTTATTTTTAAACTAAAGAAGATTTCTGACGCGATTTCACAATTGACAATCTCATATTCATGTAATATTTCAATGCTTTATTATCCTTATGAAACCATTTAGAAGCTGTTCAAGTATGACGTAAGGTTTTTTTCGTTTGTTTAAATGAAGATGACAATAAAAAAGTACTGAAGTTGAGTACAACACTCTGATTTAAACAAATGTGAAAACACCTTGCGCAAATACTTGAACAGCCCCTTATTTATAACTTTAAAAAAAAAATTATGATGGCTATTAAAAAGTACGTATATGAAGTTTATAAAAGACTAACACTTTTCAAAGTTCTCGTGGTATTCTCGTATTTATCATAATAACTAAAAAAAGTTGAATTTCATCACCTCAACTGAAACTTAATGCACAAAATGCCAGAAAAAATATATGTGCATCTTTTCATTCTCTGTACCATTTTGTGTCAGGGAATTTTTGCGACATTCCTAGCAGATGATTTTGGTAAGTAACATGATATCCTCTATAATTTTATCTAGACTTAGTACAGAGATTAATTAATCATTAAATATGCAGGGGGATCATCGGATCTTCTCGTCCGCAACAAACGTGTTATTAATCGAATTCCCGGTCAAGACATGACAATACCGATTCAAACTGCTTCCTATATTGCGAGAATTAGAAGAAACAATCGTGTGGTTTGCGTAGGAACTATACTGTCGCGTCGCACTGTTATCACTGCTGCTCGATGTTTTGATTCTAATGAATTATCCCTGTACACAGTTGGAGTTGGTTCATCAATAGCGAATAAGGGTAAAATGTACAATATAACAGGGATACGACTTCACGGTCATCATCCGCCTAGATCTCAGTCATTCATGACTGGTATTGCTTTGGCCACTGTTGATTCATCTATTTCGTTTAGCGATTATATTGGAACCATAGGTTTGCATGCTGGACCTTTAGTCACTGGAATGGAGGGTACTATTGCTGGTTGGGGAACCTTCTATCATAATGGGACGTAAGTTGCCAATAAAATTAATATACCCTATAGATAAATAAAACGGTATATTTTAGGCACTAAAGAATGTTGAATGTATGAATTCCATATGTCAGATAATGAATTTAATCAATGCATAATTAATATAAAGATTTAATTCTCCTATTATTTCAGGGTTCAAACCGATTATCCTAGAAATCTAAGAGCAATCGTTGTGCCGATAATAAACCATCAAGAGTGTGTCAATATCTACAGACATTTTTTTGACATTACAGAACAAGATATTTGTACCTATCATGAACATAAACAGTGTGGTGTTACTGATACCGGTGCTCCTTTAGTTATTAACAATTTACTGGTTGGCGTTTACATGGGAGTAGTTTCAACAATACTAAGAAATTGTCACCTGAAACCTGATGTTTTTGCACTCGTACAACATCGCGAATACAGTAATTGGATCAGGGCAAATATTGTAAATTGAATTGCAGTTGTGTCATCATCAATATTATAAAACTGCCTATTTTGCTGAGATGTACCTATTTTAAAGATTTAAAAATAAAAGGAATTCTAATGTGTCTAATTTTTTTCGTCAAAATTCACTTGTATATATTAAGACACAGACTAATATTATTTCCGAACTGTATGTCTTTCATAAGATATATATCTTATAATCTATACATGCCGTTCCCGATATGTAGTTAAAAAATCCTTTATTTTTTTTAATGCTTCAGGAAATACAAGTCGTAAAATGTTGAGTATATATTTGCACACAAAAGACAGACATTTCTGAAAGTACTCATATCAGTTTCTTCTTCCAAACAGCAATAAAGAAAAGTAAAATTCCATCACCTCGATTGTGTGACGTAAATAAAATGACGCAAAACGCATATGCGTATCTGTTCATTCTCTGTACACTTTTGATTCAAGGAATTGCTGAAGCTGATCTGAAAGAAGATGTTGGTAAGTAAAATGATGTCCTTAATAATAAATTGCATGTGAAATCAAATCTATATGTACAACACTTGTTAGAATAAGCGCACTGAAGATTAACTTATCGAAACCTTGCAGGGGAACCATCCAAATTTCTCGTCCGGAACAAGCGTGTTATTAATCGAATTCCCGGTCAAGACGTGGCAATACCGATTCAAGCTGCTTCCTACATAGCGAGAATTAGAAGAAACAATCGGTTAGTTTGTGTAGGAACTGTACTGTCGCATCGCACTGTTATCACTGCAGCTCGATGTTTTTATACTTCTGATGAATTATCACTGTACACTGTTGCCGCTGGTTCAGTAATGTCGAATACGGGTAAAATTTACAATATTACAAGGATACAACTTCACGGTCATTATCCGCCTAGATCTCAGTCATTCGTGACTGGTATTGCTTTGGCCACTCTAGATCCATCTATTGTGTTTAGCAGTTATATTGGAAGCATAGGTTTGTACACTCGACCTTTAGTCGATGGTATGGAGGGTACTATTTCTGGATGGGGGAGCTTCTATCAGAATGGAACGTAAGTTGTCAATAATATTAATATACCCAATAAATACGTAAAACGGGATATTTTAGCTACGAAGGAATGTAGAATATATGAAACTCATATAACAGATAATTAATCTAATCTGAATTACTATAATGTAAAAGTTTCTTCCTTTTATTATTTCAGGGTTCAAACCGAACATCCTAGAAGACTAAGAGCAATCGTTGTGCCGATAATAAACCATCAAGAGTGTGTCAATATCTACAGACATTTTTTTGACATTACAGAACAAGATATTTGTACCTATCATGAACATAAACAGTGTGGTGTTACTGATACCGGTGCACCTTTAGTTATTAACCATTTACTGGTTGGCGTTTACATGGGAGTAATTTCAAGTGTATTAAGAAATTGTCACTTGAAACCTGATGTTTTTGTACTCGTACAACATCGCGAATACAGTAATTGGATTTTGGCAAATATTGTAAATTGAATTGCAGTTGTGTCATCATCAAAATTATCATACTGCCTATTTGGATGATGTACCAATTTTAAAGATTTAAAAATAAAAGAAATTATGCATTTCTTCTAAACATGTTAATGTGTCTCATTTTTTTCGTCAAAATTCACTTGTAGGTGTATATTAAGACACAGACTAATACACTGTAAAAACTAGTATCTTAAATGGAACCACTTTTGGGTTCCAATGGATATGCAACAAACCAGAACTCCTACGGTGTGAAATTCACTCTTTTTCGAAAATGGATCCAAAGGAACCAAATTTTGTCGTCCAAAATAACCACATTACTTGACAGATGCAGTGTTCTCAAAGTTGGCTCCCTGCGCGCGCAGCGTGTGTTAGTGAAATTCTGCCATTGGCTGTAATGTGGCGCGCGATTCAAAATCGAATTGATTTAATTCGATCTTGAATCGCGCGCACATTACGGCCAATGGCAGAATTTCTCTAACACACGCTGCGCGCGCAGGGAGCCAACTTTGAGAACACTGAACAGATGAGCAAAAACTAAAACAAGTAAAAGAGCCTTTACAGATAACTTCATGTCATCAAAGGAACCACTTTTAGTAGTTCTTTACTTCTGATTAACACCCCGATTTTTACAGATTCTAAAGGAACCACATTTTCAACGGAGCTGCAACAGCGTGGAACCTCTAGTTTTTTCTGTGTATTATCTTCGAACTTTATCTCTTTTATATATGCGTCTTATAATCTATACATGCTTTTCACGATGTTTAGTTAAAAAATGCTTTGTTTTTTTTAATGCTTCAGGAAATACAAGTCGTAAAATTTTGAGTATATATTTGCACAAAAAAAGACAAATATTTCTCAAAGTGCTGATACATATTATCATATTTTCATATATTACTACGTAGATATCAAT
This sequence comes from Synergus umbraculus, assembly GCA_900474325.1. Classification (NCBI taxonomy): domain Eukaryota; kingdom Metazoa; phylum Arthropoda; class Insecta; order Hymenoptera; family Cynipidae; genus Synergus; species Synergus umbraculus. The sequence goes on from UCOK01019001.1 coordinate 30,264, forward strand.
GATTTGTCCATTCTGCGACCTCAGAACAGTGTTGCAACATTGTATTCATTTTGGATCATAATTACATCAAATTAACTTCAGACTTTACTTAATGATAATAAAAGCAGACTGAGATTTATTCTAATATATTATGCCACTCCACAAATTATAGATATGATTAATTTATCTAATAACTTGAGTGTAGTAAGTTTCCACACCATATTTTGTTAAGAAGACAATTTTTATTTGTTCGGACGTCTTTCACGCATCAATTGAAAAAACTTGAATTTGATTATCCCAACGTGCAATTTATATCACAAAATGCCGGAAAAAGTATATTGGTATCTTTTCATTTTCTGTGCCGTTTTGGCTCACGTAATTGTTGAGATCTTCTCGGAAGAGAATATTGGTAAGTAAACTACATCCTCCATAATTGAAGAGTGGAAATCCAAAATCGAATGTTTTTTCGTCTGCTCTTTAAATTTAGAAACTGGCTCTTATACGATTGTGAATTTCCACTCTTCAATTGTATTTGGCATCATACTTCGAACACCTGCTGTTAAAAAAAGCTACTGAGACATTAATGAATAAAACAACTTGCAGGAGAATCATCTAAAGCTCTCTTCCGAAACAAACGAGTTATTAATCGGTCGCCGAGTGGAGAACAACTCATGGACTCTAGAGATCGACCTTACGTTGTAAATGTTAAATTAAATCGTCGTTTGTATTGTGTAGGATCTATACTGTCGAAACGCACTGTCATCACTGCTGCTAAATGTGTCACCTTTGATTTACATTTATACACAATTATTTCTGGTGTATCATATACATACAGAGGTATAGAGCACAACGTAATAGACAAAAAAGTTCGTGGCAGAAATCGGGGTGGATCGTCAGTTGTGGATGGTGTGGCCTTGATGACTATTCTTCCATCTTTCGAGTATAGTTTGACTACTACTAACATAGGATTGCACACAGAACCTTTACTGGCAGGAATGGATGCTGTTGTTAGTGGTTGGGGAGCCTATGTTTATGGAGGAAAGTATGTTTTCAATAATAACTCATTATATATACGTAAAATGTAAAATTTTAGGACGTGGAGTGAATAAAGCATTACTAATCTAAAAATTGGTTTTCCCACGATTTCAGAGTTGAAACCAGTCAACCCAGAAGACTACGATCAATCACTGTACCAATAATGGACCATCGGGCTTGTGTTAATTTCTACCGACGTATTTTTGAGATCCGAGACGAGTATATCTGCACTTATCATGAACATAAGCAATGTGGATATACTGATGCCGGTGCTCCTTTGGTTGTTAACTCTAAATTAGTTGGGGTTTTCCTCGGAGAATTTGAATCAGTAGAGCAAAATTGGCCCACGAAACCTGATGTTTATGCACTCCTTCAACATTCGGAATACAATCAATGGATCAGGACAAACATAGTACATTAAGTTAGTTGGGTTAAGACTAGAATTATTACAATACTGTTGATAATGGTACTGATGTAAATTCAGGCTAATTAAACAGTTCAACGAAATTGGAGTTATCTGTTTATCTTTGCTGTTGCTACCTAAATGAAAAGTTCAGAAGACTGGTTCATACGATATTGACTGTTTACGTCATGTGGATTTTAGGGAGCGATTTACATTAACGTCCCTCGCGAAAGTTTCAGATTGACATTGATTCCAAACAAATACGAAACTTTCCCAATCATTCCGGAATTTATATACGAACCAAACAGTTTCATTCCGATCTATTCTAAAGAAAGTTTTCAATCCTAATGAAACCGGTTAATCCGAATCAATCCAGAATGAAACTGTATGTTTCGACTGCAAATTTCGTAATGATTTGGATAATTTTGATTTGGTTCCAAACTCTCATTGGAATATTTAGAGAAGATTCATGCAAATTTGTGTGCTACACGTAATATGTCTATCTCAACTGATAAAAGTTTATTGAACCGTGTCATAAACTTTAATGTAATGACATTTATATTTATAGCTATACTTTCGCGTAAAACTGTCATCACTGCTGCTCAATGTGTTCATACGAGTACTCCTGATCTATCGATATTCACAGTTGTTTCTGGTTCGCCATTAACGTATAGTGGTCTAATTCATAATATAATAGAAAGAAAACTATTCAGCCATCATACACCTAGAGGGTCTACATTTATTAATGATATTGCTTTATTGATTGTTGATCCATCTTTCGTGTTTAGAAGCAATACTGCAAGCATCAGTTTGCATACAGAACTTTTATTGCCGGGAATTTTTGGCACTGTTAGCGGTTGGGGAAGCTGCATTTATGAAGGACCGTAAGTTATCAATAATAAATGTATCAAATACATCAAACATAATGAAACACATCCATCTGTGAATCACTAATTTAAAAGTGGTTCTCCTTATTGTTTCAGAATTGAAACGGCACATCCTAGAAGTCTACGATCAATCAATGTACCGATAATGTACCATTCATCCTGTGTAAACAGCTACCGAGATTCTTTCCCAATTGGAGAGGAGCATATTTGCACTTTACATCCAGAGAAATTATGTGGTCATACTGATGCCGGCGCTCCTTTAGTTATTAACAATAAATTGGCTGGGATTCATCTGGGTGATATTAAAATAAAAGCGAGGATTGTTCAGAATAAACCTGACGTCTTTGTAGTTTTGCAACATTTGGAATACGGTCAATGGATCAGGAGAAACATTGTAGAATAAGAGATTGAATTATTGTTGAGGAATCGTCGCAATTAATGCAACTTGCATAATACATAGTAATATATATTATTTCTATTTGTATTATTATTATTATTATTTGTATTATTATATCAAAAACTTCCTATGATGTTTATTTTACTTTTAAATTATGCATTGTTAAAAACATAATTTTAAAGGCACATCAAATTAAGTTACATTCAAATGAACCAGGAAACACGAAAATTTAAAAGATTAAAAGCTGTAAAATCATTTAAAACTGGTGTCCTTTACATTTTTATTTGTTGGAATAAATTTTAGAATGTTAGAATCCGGATATTAATAAAACTGCAGATAAAATAAATTACAAGTAGATTTGATAGATCCACAGAACTACATATAAAAAGCCGTTCCTGTGTGTGACATTAATGTGTATTCGGAGAAAAATCGTAAAAGCTGAAACTGTTGACTGTAATCTTCAAAAGTGATTTCGAAATGTAGAAATGCTTTATTTGCAATTGAATTTCGCAACAATAGAATATCAGTACATTAGAAATTACTGATAAAAGTGCGTTATAAATAACTAGAACATTCCAAAGTCCCCATATTGCTCTTTATTACGGTACCTAATTAATTTCAAAAATGCCGGGAAAGATATACTGGAATTTTTTCATTCTTTGTGCAATTTTCTCTCAAGAAATTGTTGGGACTTGCTTGAAAGGGAATACAGGTAAGTTATACAGTATTTTCAATATCCTCATTATTTGTATATGGAAGAATGAGCTTTGAGTAAAAGCAAGAACTAACTGATCAAAAACTTGCAGGAGAATAGTAAGTGATCATTAGTATATGATTTACATTAACTGCATGAAATATTTCGCATTGAATCCAATGGATTTAAGAAATGCATCACTAATCTAGAAATTTGATCTTCCTATTATTTCAGAATACAAACGAATTATCCTAGAAGACTGCGATCAATTAAAGTACCGATAATGAACCATCGTGATTGTATAGCTGCATTCAGAAATATCTTTCAAATTAAACATCATCATGTTTGCACTTATCATAAAGATAAACAGTGTGGTTTTACTGATGCCGGTGCTCCTTTAGTTATTAATGGTGAACTGCTTGGGATTCACCTTTCTATAATTAATCCAGTCAGCGTTCCTCGTTGTAACGATAAGCCTGATATTTTTGAAATCCTACAAGATTTGGATAACAGTAAATGGATCGAGAAAAACATTATGGATTAAAATATTCAATGTGCAAATAATATATCTTTAGAAGAAAAACACGCGATGATTTGTATTTGTTTTACCAATAAAAAAGTGTATATTTAAGATATGATTGAAATGTGCGCCTTAAGATTAATTTTTGATAAAATAATACGTTTATTATTGAAGAGGCGATGTTCAGGTATTTGTAGACATCGATCTTTACGTACGAGAAAAATTATTTGTTAGTACGGTAATAAAAATATGACTTATTAAAGACTGCATAAAAGTCTGTCGTAGAGCAAAAAATAAGTGAAGTTTTATTTTAAAACAATGACATATCCAAAAGTGTTCATATTGACTTCAATTATTGTGCAAACGTTGAATTCGGAAAATTCTCTAATCTCCTTATATGAAGCAGAAAAAACTTATAGACGTCAATTTCAGACACGAATACAGTCAATTTCATGAAGTTTATTCCTGTAATTTATAATTATTATTATATATATACAAGTACAATAAGTAGATCCAAAAAACTACAGATACAAAGCCGCTTCAGACGGCGATACGCGTGAAGAATGTGAGTACAATGTTTTCGAGAAAAGTTATCTAAAACTATAGTCGTAATATTGATACAGTTGACTAATCTTCAAAAGTGATGTCGAAATGGCAAAATAATTTGTTTGCATTTAAATTTTATAACATTCAAATATTACCATGTCATTAAAAATTGCGGATAACGGTAGGTTATAAATATTTGGTGCTTTCCAAAATCCTCATATTGGTTTTAACTACAGTGTCAAATTACGTAAATTCTAAAATGCCGAAGAAAATATACTGCAACTTTTTCATTCTTTGTGCAATTTTGTCTCAGGGAGTTGTTGGGACATTCTTGAAAGAAGATATTGGTAATTAATACAGTATTTTCAATATCCTCAATATTTGTATTTGAAATCATGAGCTTTTAATAGAAGCTACAGAAGGGCTAACTAATCAAAAATTTGCAGGTGAATCTTCGAATGTTCTGGTCCGAGAAAAACGTGTTCTAAATCGAATTCCGGGTGAAGACATACCAGTGGAAATTGGAAAGATTCGTTACGTTGTAAATATTAAAAAAAATAATTACATACATTGTGTAGGAACTATACTGGCACGTCGTACTATTATCACTGCTGCTAACTGTGTTGTTGATTCGAACCTAGCGACGTACTCAATTATATCTGGTTCAACATATACATATCTTGGTAATATACATAACGTAATAGACAGAAAATTCCACGGCTATCGATTGACTAGAATGGTTGTTATGACTGGTATTGCTTTGGTAATTGTTAATCCACCTTTCGAGTATGGCCGAACTACTTCTAATATAGATTTGCACGTCGGGCCTATACTACCAGGTATAGAGGGTCTTATTGCTGGTTGGGGAACCCGTGTTCATGGAGGAAAGTAAGTGATCATTAGTATATGTATTACATTAACTGCATGAAATATACCGCACTGAATCCAATGGATTCAAGAAATGCATCATTAATCTAGAAATTTGATCTTCCTATTATTTCAGTATGGCAACGGATCATCGTAGAAGACTGCGATCAATTGAGGTACCGATAATGAACCACACTCAGTGTGTAATTGCCTTCAGAAATATCTTTGAAATTAAACATCATCATATTTGCACTTATCATGAAGATAAACAGTGTGGTATTACTGATGCCGGTGCTCCGTTAGTTATTAATGGTGAACTGGTTGGGATTCACCTTTCTGTAATTAATCCAGACAGCGTTCCTCGATGTAACGAAAAGCCTGATATTTTTGAGCTGCTACAAGATTTGGATAACAGTGAATGGATCAGGAGAAATATACGTGATTAAAATATTCAATTATATTTATGAATCCACGGAAATGTGTGGATAAAAATGTAGATATTGAACAATAATATCTCGGCAAATCACTTTTGGGAGGATAATTTATTATTCTGCAAATAATATATCCTTACAAGAAAAACGCGTGATGATTTGTATTTATTTTACCAATAAAAAAGTGTATATTTAAAATATGGTTGAAATGTGTGCCTCAAGATTAATTTTTGATAAAATGACATGTTTATTATTTGTTAGAACGGCAATATAAAAATTAGAGCTATTAAAGACTGCATAAAAGTCTGGCGTAGAGCAATAAAAAAGTGAAGTTTTATTTTAAAACAATAAGTAGATCCAAAAAAATCTGCAGGTACATAGCCGATGTAGACGGCTACCTATCGCCGCAATACTGATAGAGTTGACTAATCTTCAAAAGTGTTGTCGGAATTGCGAAATAATTTGTTTGCATTTACATTTTATAACATTCAAATATCACTGTCATTAAAAATTACGGATAACGGAATGTTATAAATATTTGATGCTTTCCAAAATCCTCATATTGGTTTTGACTACAGTGTCAAATTACGTAAATTCTAAGATGCCGAAAAAAATATACTGCAACTTTTTCATTCTTTGTGCAATTTTGTCTCAGGGAGTTGTTGGGACATTCTTGAAAGAAGATATTGGTAATTAATACAGTATTTTCAATATCCTCAATATTTGCCTCTGAAATCATGAGCTTTTAATAGAAGCTACAGAAGGCCTAACTAATCAAAAATTTGCAGGTGAATCTTCGAATGTTCGTGTCCGAGAAAAACGTGTTATAAATCGAATCCCGGGTGAAGACATGCCAGTAGAGGTTGGACAGTTTCTTTATGTTGTAAATATTAAAAAAAATAATCACATGCATTGTATAGGAACTATACTGGCACGTCGTACTGTTATCACTGCTGCTAACTGTGTTGATGATTCGAACCCATCGACGTACTCAATTATATCTGGTTCAACATATACATATCGCGGTGATAACCATTACATAACAAACAGAAAATTCCACGGCTATCGAGTGAATAGAAGGGTTGTTATGACTGGTATTGCTTTGATAATCGTTAATCCACCTTTTGAGTATAGCCGAAGGACTTCCAAAATAGAGTTGCACGTAGGACCTACACTGCCAGGTATGGAGGGTTTTATTGCTGGTTGGGGAACCCGTGTTTATGGAGAAAAGTAAGTGATCATTAGTATATGTATTACATTAATTGCATGAAATATATCGTATTGAATCCAATGGATTCAAGAAATGCATCACTAATCTAAAAGATTCATCTTCCTATTATTTCAGAATGGCAACGGATTATCGTAAAAGACTGCGATCAATCGAGGTACCGATAATGGACCACAGTCATTGTGTAGATGCTTTCAGAAATATCTTTGAAATTAAATATCATCATATTTGCACTTATCATGAAGATAAACAGTGTGGTATTACTGATGCCGGTGCTCCGTTAGTTATTAATGGTGAACTGGCTGGGATTCACCTTTCTATAATTAATCCAGACAGCGTTCCTCGTTGTAACGAAAAGCCTGATATTTTTGAGCTGCTACAAGATTTGGATAACAGTGAATGGATCAGGACAAATATTATTGATTAAAATATTCATTGTGTGGGAGGATAATTTATTATTCTGCAAGTAATATATCCTTAGAAGAAAAATTCGCGATGATTTGTATTTATTTTACCAATAAAAAAGTCATGTTTATTACGAAAAATTGATTCTTCTTAATAATTTCAATTTATATAATGTATACCATATTCCTTGTGTTAATTCAATTTACGCCATTAAAGATTGTCAATCTTTTTATACACTAAAAAAAGTGAGTCGTACAAAAATTGAATCAAAAGATTCTCCCTTAAATGAATTTTTGGAAAATTTAAAACAAATGTAAACATAAGTTTAAAAGCTTCGTCAAAAATCTTTATTAAATTATGATTTCGATTTATATGATGCTTAAACAATGTACTGATTACATTTTACGTTATTAAAGATTGGGTAATTTTCTGAATATAAAACACTGTCAGACCTCAAAGTCATCAAATTAGTTTTGCCTTCTATACAGACGTTGAACCCGTGAAATTCCCTGATCTCAACTGTACAAGCAACTTATAAAATGCAAGAAAAAGTATATTTTACTTTTTTCATTCTTTGTGCCATTTTATCTCAGGGAATTCTTGGGAAATTTCTAGAAAAGGATGTTGGTAAGTAACATAATACAAACAAAATCTGAACTTATTGATTTGATGGTGAACTTATGAAATTCTTTACTTTTAAAGCAGGGATGAATCGACATCTCCTTAAAACAATAAAGAACCAGCTAACCATACCCAATTATTTATTTGTTAACTTATAAAATGATTATATCTTTAAACTTTATTTGTTTCTAAAATCAAACAATTGATAAGTTCCGATTTTATGTGTCCTCAATAATTGTAACTGATATCACACTGATAGTAACAGTTGTTAAAAAACTCTCTTATCAGTTTGATTTCAGACAAAATTATATATTATTATATCTGCATTGCATCCGTATCTGGTATCTGTATGTATATAGTATTGTATCATACACAACTGTATCTGAAATTAAACTTTAGCATCGTTTTATAACAGTTGTTATCGAGAAATTAATTTTTCAAAATCTTCCAGAGGAATCATCGAAATTTCTTGTTCGTCAAAAACGTGTCATTGATAGAAGACCGGGTGGAGAAATATTATTGACGAATGGAGACATTCCTTACGTTGGGAATCTTAGATATAACTCTCATTTATGCTGCATGGTAACTATACTCTCGCAACACACTGCCATCACTGCCGCTCGATGTGTTGCTCATGAAGTATTACCTTTGTACAAAATTTATTCTGGTTCAGCATATTCACAACGTGGTAATGTGCATAATGTAACAAGCATAAGAATGCACGGCAATAATCCATCAAGAACAGTTTTATTTGTGACTGGTGCTGCCTTGATCACTGTTGATCCACCTTTTGAGTTTAACCGGAATACTGGCAGTATAGGTTTGCACTCAGAACCTGTACTGGCAGGCATGGTGGGTATTGTTGCTGGTTGGGGATACCGCGTCGGTACAGGGCCGTAAGTTACAAATCGTTTACTGACCTAAATAAAATGCATATAATTGTCGGACAATCTATCCAATCAATACATCACTATAACTAATCGAATATTTGTTTTCTCACGATTTCAGAGTTGAAACGGCACAAGTAAAAAGGCTACGAGTAATTGGTGTGTCGGTAATAAACCATCGGGAGTGTAAAAACATATACAGTGGTACTTTTCCGATTACAGATGAAGATGTCTGCACTTATCATCCACAAAGATTATGTGCTGATACTGATGCCGGTGCACCTTTAGTTATTGACAATCAACTAGTTGGAATTTATACTGGAAGAATACATATACGAGATAATGAGTGTCCTATTAAACCTGATGTTTTTATACTTTTGCAACATTTGAATTACGAGCCATGGATTAGGAGAAACATTGTACCTTGACTATGAATATTAAGTTTTGCATATTAAGTGTTATTAGGGTAATGAGAGTTAAAACAAGTGAATTTTTGTTTAGAACAGCAAATATATGTTATGTTGCTATGTTCAGACAGTTTCTTTATACGTAATTCGTGTAGATACATTGAAACTAGAAGAATATTAAATATATTTTAAAGATAAATATTTTTCCACGTGTCATCAAAATATAGCCATGAATTAGTGAAATATTTGCCATCAGTTACGAATTTACTGATTTGTATGCTCAGAGCTATCTAATACAATGGTTTATCTTCGAAAGTATTAGATTAGTATTTATAGTATTATCATTAGTGTTAGATTATTTAATTTTTCACAACGCAAGAAACCTTTTAATTTCTTACATTAACTTTGCTTTTATTATTTAAGAGGTGATGTTTGAATAGTTATAGTCGTTCAAATTTACGAAAAAATTTGCTTGACATAAGGCAATATAAAAGTGGGGAGCTATTAAAGATATCACAAAAGTCTGACGAAAAGCAATATAAAAATGAAAAGTTTAAATTTAAATCATTGACACATCCAAAAGTCATCAGATTGTTATCGTCTTCCTTCCAGACATTGAACACGTAAAACTTCACAATCTCAATTGTACAATTGGAGAAATTAATGCTACATCGACACAGTGTGCAATTAAACCTGATGTTTTTGTACTTTTGCAACATTTGAATTATGGTCCATGGATTATGAGAAACATTGTAAATTGCTTTGAAATAAAAATGATACTGCTTCCAAACTTATGGATATGTAGAATTATAGCTTATAGCCATATATACGTATATTATTATTTCATATTATTATTTGTTCAAATGTCAAACATTTCAGACAAAAATTTCGAAGGATGGTCTTTTCAAAATTGTCCACGTATATGTCGAGGGGGTTCAGAAATTCGAAAGTAAATAAAAATATAAATATAAAATTTTTTTGGATTATTACTCAACAATGGTTAATTCATTTTCAATTATTTAAACAAATTATTGAAAGGAATAACATTTGTTAGAAAATTTTTTTCCAGAAAGTAAAGATATTTTTAAATATTTTAAAAAATAGATAAGTTATGGAAAAATATTACTTTTTTTATTCATATGACTTGTCTAAAAATATTTCTTATAACAAACAAGTTTTGCGAATTATTATATATTTTTTGTGGGTTAAATACTAATTTTATTGTTCAAAAGATGAAATTTAACTGTTAATAATCGTCTTCAGTTATTAAAACTCTGTTTATAACAAGAAAATAAAAAAATGAGAGCCAATAAAGATTGCGAAATATTCTGACTATAAAATACTGACAAATCTGAAAGTCGTCTTATTGTCTTCGCCTTCTTAATCTCAATTATACATTAACACTTATAAAATGCAGGAAAAAGTATATTTTACTTTTTTCATTCTTTGTGCTATTTTATCTCATGAAATTCTTGCAAAATTTCTAAAAAAGAGTGTTGGTAAGTAGCATAATATTTGATATACAAAATCTGAACTTATTTTTTTGTTCTTCAACGGGATTCATTTGATAAAGAAAGCAATTGTATGTTTTTCAAATAATGATTATATGTTTAATTTACTCACTGCTTTATTTCTAAATCCAAAACTCAGTAATTGTATCTGATATAATACAGACCAACATATATCAACAGCTGTTAGAAAACACTTTTAACAGTTTGATTTCAGTTTCAATTATTGAGAATGATAATTGAATCATCAGCATTTTCTAACAGCTCTTACTGAAAGATTAACTTTTCAAAAATTTCCAGAGGAATCGTCGAAACTTCTCGCCCGTCAAAAACGTGTCATTGATCGTAGCCCTGGTGGAGATCAACCAGTGTGGCAAGGAGGTGCTGCTTACGTTGTAAATCTTAAAAAAAATAGACGTCTTCACTGTGTAGCAACTATACTTTCACGTCGCACTGCTATCACTGCTGCTGAATGTGTTCAATCTTCTGACATATGGATTTACACAGTCCACTCTGGTACAACATATACATATCGTGGCAATGAGCATAATGTAACAGAAAGAAAAATGCACGGCCATAATCCATCTAGATCATCCTTATTTCTGACTGGAATTGCCTTGATCACTGTTACTCCGCCTTTCGAGTATTCCGTCCATACAACGAACATACGCTTGCACTCAGGACCTATAGTGGAAAACATGGAAGCTACAGTTTTTGGTTGGGGAACGCGCGTTAGTGCAGGGCGGTAAGTTACAAATCGATAATTGAAGTAAGTTAACTGCACGTAATTGGCGAACAATCGATCCAATCAATGGATCACTAATCGAATATATATTCTCTCATGATTTCAGAGTTGAAACAGAACATCCACAAAAGCTAAGATATATTGTTGTGCCGATAATGAATCAACGGGCTTGTCGGCAAATATACCGACCTTATTTTGAGCTTACAGAAGAAGATATTTGTACTTATCATGCACAAAAATTATGTGGTGATACTGATAGCGGTGCTCCGTTAGTTATAGACAATGAACTAGTTGGGGTTCATATGGGAGGAATACTTCTGAGAGGGGCACATTGTCCGATTTCACCTGATGTTTTTGTATCTTTGCAACATAGGAATTACGGTCCATGGATTGAGAGAAACATTGTTTGAATTACACTTTTGTATCCAGTGGAATTAATGTAACAGTTGTAATAAAAGGATAATACATGTATGATATGCACAATATAATTATTTATATCACTTACCTAATCACTTTACGTCAAAGTTTTGTAACATTGTTTTCTCCTTTAAAAAATTACTCATTTATTACTTTTTTTAAGTAGGCAATATTAAACCGTGAGCAAATAAAGATTACGTAAAATTTGAATCATAAAACATGTACTAAATCTGAAAGTCTTTAAATTGGTTGCAAATTTTTTTTCCGACATTTAACAGTAAAACTCCACAATCTCAACAGTAAAATCAACTTTGAAAATGGAGGAAAAAGTATATTTTATGCTTTTCATTCTCTGTGCCACTTTGTCGCAGCAAATTTTTGCGAAATTTCTAGAAGAGGATGTTGGTAAGTAATATGATATCTACAGAAAATATATCGTTTTGATCTAAATCAGTATGCTTTACAAATATTATCAACTAAGAAGGTACTTTTTTACGTTGCGACGGCGAAGATATGGAATTCGTTACCAATATCATTATCCCAATCATCATCTGGTATTTTTAAATGATTATATGTTTACAATTTACTAATTATTTGGTTTCCAAAACCCAAACCAAATATATAATTTCAGATATTCTATTTTCTGAATAATTGTATCACATATCAAACTGATATTAACAGCTGTTACTATCAGTTTGATATCAGTTACAATTATTGAGAACAGTTGAATCATTAGCGTTTGCTGACTGAGAAATTAATTCTTCATTATCTTACAGGGGAATCATCGAAACTTTTGGTCCGCCAAAAACGTGTCATTGATCGTAGCGGGAATGGGGAGACACTTGTGCCGAGTGGAACCGGTGCTTACGTTGTAAATATAAAAAAATATGGTCGTCAATTCTGCACAGGAAGTATACTCTCGAGACACACTGCCATCACTGCTGCTCGTTGTGTTGAGGTAGAAGTAGAGAAATACTTAGTTCTGTCTGGTTCAACATACACATTTCGTGGCAATGATCATAATATAACAGAAAAAAAAATGCACGGTCATAATCCATCAAGACATATTGTATTTCCGACTGGTATTGCCTTGTTCAATGTTTATCCACCTTTCACGTTTAGCCCGACTACTGCCAGTATAGCTTTGTACACAGGACCTGTTTCGGAAAACATGCATGGTATAGTTTATGGTTGGGGAACCCACGTTTATTCAGGGTCGTAAGTTACAAATAGTTTAATGAAATAAATAAAATGCATGTAATTGGCGGACAATCGATCCAATCAATACATCACTAATCTAATGTTTGTTTTCCCATGATTTTAGAGTTGAAACGGCATATCCAAGAAGGCTGCGATCTATTACTGTGCCGATAATGAGCCATCGGAATTGTCAGGATGTATACCGTGAACATTTTCGGGTTACAGACGAAGATATTTGCACTTATCATTCACAAAAATTATGTGGTTCTACTGATGCCGGTGCCCCTTTAGTTATTAACAATCGAATAGCTGGGGTTCATATTGGAGAAGTACTTCTGAGAGTGACAGATTGTCCGATTTCACCTGATATTTTTGTACACTTGCAACATGGGAATTACGGTCCATGGATTACAAGAAACATTGTACATTGAATTACACTTTTGTATCCAGTGGAATTAATGTAACAGGTGTAATAAACGCATAATACATGTATGATATAAACAATGTAATTTTTTAATATCAATTGTCCAATCATCCATGTCAAAGTTTTTAAATTCGTTTTTTTTAGAAAATGATACTTTTATTATTTATCAGATGATACGTAAGTGTTAGTTATTGACTTTACCTATAAAAATTTTATTTGTAGGAAGGCAATATAAAAATGTGAGCCATTAAAGATTGCGGAATGTTTGAATCATAAAATACTATTTTAAATCACGAAGTCTTCAAATTGATTCCGCTTTTTTTGATGATGTTGAACAGTAATATTCCACAATTCAATTGTACAATCAACTTATAAAATGCAGGAAAAAGTATATTTTATATTTTTCATTTTTTGTGCCATTTTGTCCCAGGAAATTCTTGCGAAACTTCTAGAAGACAATGTAGGTAAATAACATGATATCTACAGAGAAAATATGAAGTTATCGTTTTGAACTGTAACCTGATTTCAGATAGGGGAGATGGGAGCTAGTTGAGTAAGGCAGCCAATTCGAGTAAAAATCATTTTTAACATTTACTTCTTATCAAATTTTTGTTTACCTCGTTTTAGTCGAGTGTTTTTTTTTGGTTGGAACCATCGAAGTTGCCTCAAAGAAAATTGGTCAACTTTTCCGGGCTATATTTTCAAAATTTAAATTGCTTTGTAGATTAGCAAACTCCAGCAACAAATTTAGACGATTCATTATTTTAAAGCTCTTGCTATGGACAATTGAAAACATTTAGTTTTAACTATAAAATAAAACATCCGCAAAGTAAAAATTTGACTTGCGTTCCGGTCTCCCCTACAATTATTGAGGACAATTGAATCCATAGCTTTTTCTAACAGTTGTTACTGACAATCAGAAATTAATTTTCCAAAAATTTACAGGGGAATCCTCGAAATTTCTCGTTCGCCAAAAACGTGTTATTGATCGTAGCCTCGGTGGTGAGACACCTTTGATAAGTGGAAACATTCCTTATATTTTAAATATAAAAAGATACAGTCGTTTACACTGCACAGGAAGTATACTCTCGAGAAACACTGGCATCACTGCTGCTCGATGTGTTGTGCAAGATCTATGGATGTACAAAGTTCAGTCTGGTTCAGCATATTCACATCGTGGCAATGAGCATAATATAACAGAAAAAAGAATACACGGACATAATCCATCAAGATCAAATATATTTTTGAATGGTATTGCCTTGATCAATGTTCATCCACCTTTCACGTTTAGCTCGACTACTGGCAGTATAGGTTTGCACTCAGCACCTGTTCTGGAAGACATGTTTGGTAACGTTTTTGGTTGGGGAACCCACGTTTATTCAGGGCCGTAAGTTACAAATCGTTTAATGAAGTAAATAACATGCATGTAATTGGCGGCCAATTAATTCCATCAATGCACTCTCTAAATCTGAATTAGTAAAAAGTAGGTCACTAATTTACTTTAGTGAAAATTTTTACTAATTATTAGTTGTATTTCATTATTTCAATTGGGAATTTTCAACTTTTTCACTAAAGTTTTAGTCAAAAATGACTAACAATTAGTAGAATTTTTGACTAAAGAAAATTAGTGACCTACTATTCACTAATTCAGATTTAGAGAGCATCATTATAATCGAATTTTTTCCCCATGATTTCAGAGTTGAAACGGCATATCCAAAAAGGTTGCGATTTATTACTGTGCCGATAATGAACCATCGTAATTGCCAGGATATATACCGTAATCAGTTTCCGATTACAGATGAAGATGTTTGCACTCATCATCCACAAAAATTATGTGGTAAAACTGATGCCGGTGCTCCTTTAGTTATTAACAACCAACTAGCTGGGGTTCATATTGGAGAAGTACTTCCGACAGGGACAGAGTGTGCGATTACACCTGATGTTTTCATACTTGTGCAACATGCGAATTACGGTCCATGGATTGCGAGAAACATTATAAATTGAAATATAAATGTTACAGTTTGTAAAATTGTAGCCATGTATTTACATCCTTATTAAAACGTATATAAATAAATCAAATACGTTTTTCGCAAAATATACAGTAAAATATATCTTAAAATCCTACATCTACTAAAAAATTGTTCATATAAAAATCGTTCATAACTTAGCGGTTGACCTAGAAGTTAATTTTCAAAGTCTTTTAAAGGTCAAGGCGATTTTTTTAATGGTTATCTCTATTCTTAATTGGCTGCGGTTTTAAAAAGAACAGAAAATTCGATGAAAATGGCTCACCGTGTACATGGTTTACGACACTTTTATGTCAATATAATGATGTAGAAAAGGCTATTTACTTCTTAATTAAATATTTTAAAAATGAGACAATCATTTTAAGCACTGCAATTAAAGTTAGATTTATAGGTTTAGACATTTATTTCACTTTATATTATATTATCACCGCTTTCACTTGAGAAACCTGTGTAATAAATTAGATTTATGAAAAGTGACACTTATCAAAGGTCATATATTCGTCCCCTCTTCAGTTCAAGCAATCCATGGAAAGTAATGTAACACATATCACATTTAAAAATATTGCATAACTTTCTTCTAAAATCCGAAGAATTTTTCGTGAAGAATTCTAAAACAATTGTAGAAATTTTCATTAACTCTCAACACCTCGACCAAGTCAATGAAAATTTCGACAACTGTTTTTGAATTCTTCATGAAAAGGTCTTTGGATTTTCGAAAAAAGTTATGAAATATTTTAAAACTTTAGACCTATCTTAAAGTTGATAATAGTCAAGGAAAGTTTCAATAACTAGTTTTTTCCGTGTACACTATTATTATTTACATAATAAGTGATATTTGGGTATTTGCAGTCGTCTTTACTTATGAAAACATTTATTTTTAGTGGTGAAGCAATATAAAAAAGTGTTACTAAAGAGTTAATCTTTATTTCACCAACTTTTCAGCCATTGAACACAACAAATTCCACATTATCAATTGTACACTCACCTTATACATATACAATGCAGGAAAAATTATACTTTAGTTTTTTCATTCTTTGTGCCATTTTTTCGCAAGGAATTCTTGCGAAATTTCTAGAAGAGGATGCTGGTAAGTAATGTCATATCTATAGAAAATCTGAAGTTATCGTTTTGATCTCAAAGAGTTATACTCATTAGATATTACATAACAAGGGGCGAAAAGCGACAATTTTGTAGCCTCTCCCCTTGTCACGTGTACAATTTTTCATAACATACATTAAAAATAAGACTGTTCGGGGAATTTTAATTAAAACTTTTTAGGTTTTCAGTCTGATTTTAGATACAGTTGTTACTGAGAGATTAATTTTTCAAAAAATTACAGGGGAATCATCGAAACTTCTCGTTCGGCAAAAACGTGTTATTAATCGTTGCCCGGGTGGAGAGATACCATTGACGAATGGAGACGCTCCTTATGTTGTAAATCTTAAAAAAGACAGACATTTTCACTGCATAGCAACTATACTCTCGTCAAACACTATCATCACTGCTGCTCGATGTGTGGTGCAAGAATTAAGGATATACACAGTTCAGTCTGGTTCAGCATATTCACATCGTGGCAATGTGCATAATATAACAGGCAAAAGAACGCATCAAACCGATAATCCACCTACAGTATTCGTGACTGGTATTGCCTTGCTCACTGTTAATCCACCTTTTGCGTTTGGCTCGACTACTAGCAGCATAGGTTTGCACTCAGAACCTGTACTGGCAGGCATGGAGGGTACAGTTTATGGTTGGGGAACCCACGTTAATACACGGTTGTAAGTTATAAACCATTAATTGAAGTAAATAAAATAAATATAACTGGCGAACAATCGATCCAATCAATGGATCACTAATCGAATATTTGTTCTCCCATGATTTCAGCGTTGAAACGGCATATCCAAAAAGGCTGCGAGCTATTCATGTACCGATTATGAACCACCGGGAATGTGTGCAAATATACCGTGATCATTTTCGGATTTCAGATGAAGATATTTGTACTTATCATTCAGACAAATTATGTGGTACTACTGATGTCGGTGCTCCTCTTATTATGGACAATAAACTAGTTGGGGTTCATATTGGAAGAATACTGACATTCAACAGAGAGTTGCCCATTAGACCCGATGTTTTTGTACTTTTGCAACATTCGACTTATCGTTCATGGATCATGAGTAACATTGTAGATTGAATTACACTATTGTATCAAGTGGAATTAATATAAAATTTCTAATAAGCGCATAATGGAAAAATATTACTTGTTTCTTTCAAATTTGTCTAAAAATTTTTTTAGAACCTTGACCTTTGTATATTTGAAAATGCTCAAGTTTCCTGAAAAGTATCACAATTTTAGTAAAAATACAAAGTAAAAAATAACGTTCGTAACTTTTCTGTAAGTAAATATATCATTATTATGACAAATTGAATTATAAAAAAGTATGAAAATATTTTTTAATGATTCTTGAATATGTTTTATTTTTTATTAATAGATTTATGATTTAAGAAATATGTATGAAATGTGTGCGTTAAGATTTTTTTTGGAATTTTTTTATTTACGAGGTGACATGTCCGTATTAGTAATCGGCTTTACTCACATAAATACTGTGTATACATAGGAAGTATAAAACTGAGAGCCATCAAAGATTGCATAATAAATAGACTATAAAACACTGCTAAATCCTGAATTTTTTAAATTGGTTTGACTTTCATTGCTGACGTTGGGCAGTATAATTCCACAACTCAGCTGTACCATCAACTTATAAAATGCAGGAAAACGTATATTTTGTTTTTGTCATTTTTTGTGCCATTTTATCTGAGGTAATTCCTGCGAAATTTCAGGGAGAGGATATTGGTAAGTAACATGATATCTACAGAAAATATGATATTATCTTTTTGATCTGAACCAGTATTTAATTGATAAAGCAAGCTATTGTATGTTTTATAAATACTACCAACGATGAAGGTACTTTTTTTACGTTGTTATGGAATTCTTTATCAATATCATTATACCAATCATCATCTGATATTTTTAAATGATTATATGTTTACAATTTACTAATTATTTTGTTTCTAAAACCCAAACCAAATAGATAACTTCAGATATTCTATTACTATCTGAGAGCTGTTACTATCAGTTTGATTTTGATACAATTATTGCGGACAGTTAAATCAATAGTGTTTGCTAACTGACAATTAATTTTTCGAAAACTTATAGGGGAATCATCTAAACTTCTCATTCGTCAAAAACGTGTCATTGACCGGAGACCGGGTCAAGATAGACCATTGAAGAGTGGCGACCTTCCTTATGTTATAAATGTTAAACTAAATGGTCGTTTGCACTGCGTAGGAACTATACTATCGCGTCACAATGCTATCACTGCTGCTCGATGTGTTGAATCTCCTAACATAGGGATTTACACAGTCCAATCTGGTACAACATATTCATATCGTGGTCATGTGCACAATGTAACAGAGAAAAAAATACACGGCCATAGTCCACCCAGAGGATATTCATTTACGACTGGTATTGCCTTGCTCACTGTTAATCCACCCTTCACGTTTAGCTCGACTACTGGCAGCATAGGTTTGCACTCTGCACCTTTATTTCCAGGCATGGTGGGTCTTGTTCCTGGTTGGGCAAACCGCGTTAGTAACGGGCCGTAAGTTACAAATCATTTGATGAATTAATTAAAATGCATGTAATTAGCGGATAATAGGTTCAATCAATGCATCACTAATCGAAAATTTGTTTTCCCACGATTTTAGAGTTGAATCGCCACATATAACAAGGCTGCGAGCTATCGATGTACCGATAATGGACCATCGACTGTGCCAAAGTTTATATGGTGGTCATT
This sequence comes from Synergus umbraculus, assembly GCA_900474325.1. NCBI lineage: Eukaryota > Metazoa > Arthropoda > Insecta > Hymenoptera > Cynipidae > Synergus > Synergus umbraculus. The sequence goes on from UCOK01019001.1 coordinate 49,746, forward strand.
TTCCGATTAGCGAAGAAGACATTTGCACTTATGATCCACAAAAAGCATGTGGTAATACTGATGCCGGTGCTCCTTTCGTTATTAACAATCAACTAGTGGGGGTTCACATTGGAGAGATTACAACAGTGCAGCAATTGTCTGTTAAACCTGATGTTTTTCTACTTTTACAACATTTGAATTACGGTCCATGGATCATGAGAAACATTGTACATTGACATAAAGTTATGTATCTAGCGGAAATTGTGTAATATTTGTAATTAACGCTTAATACATACATAATTTTTTTTTCCAATCATCTAGCATATCTGCATAATTTGGAAATTTGCTTTCGAGATATATTAATCTGAGATATTTTGGTTACAATAATGTATCTTGATATTCGATCAGCATTAAAATTTAAGTGTTTAATTTTTTTATTAGCTTCTGTTATTATCCAGAAATAAACATTGAAAATGAAGGATGCATTTTTTAAAATCATTTTTCCAGAAAAGATTTTACGACATTTTATTGATATATTACTCGGTATCTATAATAGGTGATATTAAAATGTTAGTAACCGAGTTTTCTTGGAAAATCTTCATTTTTTCGGAAGGCAGTATAAACATGATTTAAATCATAAAATACTACTAAATCACGAAGTCTTCAAATTGGTCTGGCTTTCTTTGCTGACGTTGAACAGTAAAATTCCACAACTCAACTGTACCATCAACTTATAAAATGCAGGAAAAAGGATATTTTATTTTATTCATTTGTTGTGCACTTTTCTCAGGTAATTCTTGCGAATTTTCTGGAAGAAGATGTTGGTAAGTAAAGAGAGCTATTGTATGTTTTATAAATACTACCAATGATGAATGTATTTTTTTTACGTTGCACCGGCGGAGTTATGAAATTCGTTACCAATATCATTATGCCAATCATCATCTGATATTTTTAAATGATTATATGTTTCCAATTTACTAATTATTTGGTTTCTAAAGCCCAATCTAAATAGATAACTTTAGAGATTCTGTGTTCTCAATAATTGTATCATATATTAAAATGATATTAACAGCTATTACTACTAGTTTGATATCAGATACAATTAGTAAGCACAGTTGAATCATTAGAGTTTGCCGTAGAAAACTGAGCAATTAATTCTTCGAAAACTTACAGGGGAATCATCGAAATTCCTTATATTGTAAATGTTAGACTAAATGGTCGTTTGCACTGCGTAGGAACTATACTATCGCGTCGCATTGCTATCACTGCTGCTCGATGTGTTGATTCTTATAACATATCGATTTATCAAGTCCAATCTGGTTCAACATATACATTTCGTGGTTGAGCACAATGTAACAGAGAGAAAAGTCCACAGTCATAATCCACCCAGAGAATTATCAGTTATAGTTGCTATTTGCCTTGATCACTGTTAATCCACCTTTCATGTTTAACTCGACTACTGGCAGCATAGGTTTGCACTCCGCACCTTTATTTCCAGGCATGGTGGGTAAAGTTCCTGGTTGGGCAAACCGCGTTGGTAACGGGCCGTAAGTTACAAATCATTTGATGAATTAATTAAAATGCATATAATTAGCGGAAAATAGATTGAATCCATGCATCACTAATCGAAAAATTTGTTTTCCCACCATTTCAGAGTTGAATCGCAATATATATCAAGGCTGCGAGCTATTGATGTGCCGATAATGAACCATCGAACATGTCAAGGTTCATACGGTGGATATTTTCCGGCTAGTAGAGAGGATATTATTTGCACATATGATCCACAAAAAGCATGTGGTAATACTGATGGCGGTGCTCCTTTAATTATTGACAATCAACTAGTTGGGGTTCATATTGGAGAAATTAACACAACGCCTCAATTGCCTGTTAAACCTGATGTTTTTATACTTGTACCGAGCGGAATTAATGTAGCAGTTGTAATAAACAAGATTCACAAAGTTTTCTTTAGCATCATCTTTCCAATCATGTAGCTTATCTGAATAATTTATCACAGAGAAATGAAGATAATGCCGTGCAATGCCTTGGAAATATGCTTTCGAGATAATGATCTGAGATATTTTGGTTACAATAATATATCTAGATATCCAGCATTAGAATTTACGTTTTTAATATTTTTATTAGCTTCTGTTATCCATAAATAAACATTGAAAATGTAGGATGTTTTAGGTGATATTAAAATGTTGGTAAGCGAGTTTTCTTGTAAAATCTCTTTTTTTTTTTAGGAAGGCAGTATAAACATGAAAGCCATTAAAGATTGCGTAAAATCTGTATCATAAAATACTACTAAATCACCAAGTCTTCCAATTGGTTTGCTTTCTTTGCTGACGTTGAACAGTAAAATTCCACAACTCAACTGTACCATCAACTTATAAAATGCGAGAAAAAGTATATTTTATTTTTTTCATTTTTTGTGCCATTTTGTCTGAGGTAATTCTTGCGCTAGAAGAGGATGTTGGTAAGTAACATGTTATTTTTTATAAATACTACCAAGGATGAAGGTACTTTTTTTATGTTGCACCGGCGAAGTTATGAAATTCTTTTACCAATATCATTATGCCAATCATCATCTGATATTTTTAAATGATTATATGTTTACAATTTACTAATTCAATAATTGTATCACATATTAAACTGATATTAACAGCTATTACTACTAGTTTGATATCAGATACAATTATTGAAGACAGTTAAATCATTAGCGTTTGCTAACTGAGAGAAGTAAACCGTAATGGCTACTGCTTACACTGTATTGGTTATTCACAGATTTCAAAGCAGCGCTTAACAGTGCTCATCATCACTGCTTAAGCATGAGCGGATTTCGCCTGCACTGTAATAGTTACGGTGCATTTGGAAACCGCTCATGCCAAGCTCCTGATTCGAATACTACGAATAACCAATACGGTGTGAGCAATACCAATTAGGGTTTACTTCTTTCCGTGTACCTGAGAAATTAATTTTTCGAAAACTTACAGGGGAATCATCGAAACTTCTCATCCGTCAAAAACGTGTAATTGATCGGAGACCGGGTCATGATAAACCATTGAGGAATGGCGAACTTCCTTATGTTATAAATGTTAGAGAAAATCGTCGTTTGCACTGCGTAGGTACTATACTATCGCGTCACACTGCTATCACTGCTGCTCAATGTGTTGAATCTCCTAACTTATATACTTACACAGTCCTATCTGGTTCAGTATATTCATTTCGTGGTAATGAGCACAATGTAACAGAGAAAAAAACCCACGTCGAATATCCACTCGAACCAATACTTGCTATTGCCTTGATCACTGTTAATCCACCTTTCACGTTTAACTCGAATACTGGCAGCATAGGTTTGCACTCAGTACCTGATGTACTTCCAGGCATGATGGGTCTTGTTCCTGGTTGGGCAAACCGCGTTGGTAACGGGCCGTATGTTACAAATCATTTAATGAATTAAATAAAATGCATGTAATTACAGGAAAATAGATTCAATCAATGCATCACTAATCGAAAATTTGTTTTCCCACGATTTCAGAGTTGAATCAAAATATGTAACAACGCTGCGAGCTATTCATGTGCCGATAATGAGCCATCAAGCGTGTCAAGGTTTATACGCTCGTCAATTTCCAGTTACAGAGGATAATATTTGCACATATGATCCACAAAAAGCATGTGGTAATACTGATGCCGGTGCTCCTTTAATTATAGACAATCAGCTAGTGGGGGTACACATTGGAGAATTTACTACAAGGCTTCAGTTGCCTGTTAAGCCTGATGTTTTTATACTTATACAACATTTGAATTACAGACCATGGATCATGAGTAACATTGTACATTGACTTACAGATATGTATCGAGCGGAATTAATGTAGCAGTTGTAATAAAAAAGATTCACAAAGTATTCTTTGGCATCATCTTTCCAATCATCTAGCTTATCTGCATAATTTCGAGACAATGATCTGAGATATTTTGGTTTCAATAATATATCTAGATCCCCAGGGTTAGAAATTAAGCCTTTAATTTTTTTATTAGCTTCTGTTATCCAGGAATAAACATTGGAAATGTAAGATGTGTGTTTTAAATTAATTGTTACACAAAAGATGTTACGATATTTTCTTGATATTGCTCGGTTAGTAATTATCTTTACTTACATAAGTACTGTGTACAAATAGGAAGTATAAAAATGAGAGCCTAAAATATGGACTATAAAATACTGCTAAATCCCGAGGTCTTTAAATTGGTTTCACACCTGTTTTTCAGACATTGCACGGTAAAATTCCACAACTCAGCTGTACCATCAACTTATAAAATGCAGGAAAAAGGATATTTAATTTTTTTCATTTGTTGTGCTGTTTTTTCTCAGGTAATTCTTGCGAATTTTCTGGAAGAGGATGTTGGTAAGTAACATGATATCTACAGAAAATATGATATTATCTTTTTCATCTGAATGAGTATTTAATTGATAAAGCAAGTTACTGTATGTTTTATAAATACTACCAACTATGAAGGTACTTTTGTTACGTTGCACCGGCGAAGTTGTGTAATTCGTTACCAATATCATTATGCCAATCATCATCTGATATTTTTAAATGATTATATGTTTACAATTTACTAATTATTTTGTTTCTAAAACCCAAAACAAATAGATAACTTCAGATATTCTGTTTTCTCAATAATTCACGGAAAATACTGCACTCAGAGAAAAGGTTGGGTTGATTCAATAAAACAGTTTGTTTAACCTAGTTTGTTTGTTGCAACTAAAAAATTTGGTTAAAGCAACTAAACATTTGGTTCCTTTGAAAAAACGCAACAATTTCATATGGTCAATTCAAAGTAATTATTTGTTTGAGCATGTTTGGTTGATTCAACCAAATAAATGTGTTGAACGAAACATATTATTTATTAGAAAATGATTTTGGTTAGTGTAAAAAAATAATTTGGTTGATTCAACCAAATAATTTCATTAACTAGCTACAAAAAACCGACATTACCGACGTGACGCGTACTATCAACCAAACTTTATTAAACAAAAAATTTAGTTGAATCAACCAAACATTTGATTGACCCTATAGCAATGCATTTATTTGGTTGATTCAACCAAATTTTCTTTGAATCAACCAAACTTTTTTCTGAGTGTGGACATTAAACCGTAATATCTAGCTATTTAATTATGGTACGACTATCTAGATTCTAGATATTTAGATATAATATCTAGATATTAAAATACATAATCCAAATATTCTAACATCCAATATTTTAATCTCTGTTTAATATCAGTTTGACATCAGATACAATTATTGAGGACAGTTGAATGATTAGAGTGTGCTAACTGACAATTAATTTTTCAAAAACTTATAGGGGAATCATCGAAACTTCTCATCCGCCAAAAACGTGTCATTGATCGGAGACCGGGTAAAGATATACCATTGAAGAATGGCAACCTTCCTTTTGTTGTAAATGTTAGACAAAATGGTCGTGTGCACTGCGTAGGAAGTATACTATCGCATCATACTGTCATCACTGCTGCTCGATGTGTTGAATTTCCTGACATAGGGATTTACACAGTCCAATCTGGTTCAGTATATTCATTTCGTGGTAATCAGCACAATGTAACAGAGAAAAAAATACACGGCCATAGTCCACCCAGAGGATATTCATTTACGACTGGAATTGCCTTGCTCACTGTTAATCCACCTTTCACGTTTAGCATGACTACTGGCCGCATAGGTTTGCACTCAGCACCTGTATTAGCAGGCATGGTGGGTAAAGTTCCTGGTTGGGCAAATCGCGTTGGTACAGGGCCGTAAGTTACAGATCATTTAATGAATTAATTAAAATGCATGTAATTTTTACCGGATAATATATTCCATCAATGCATCACTGATCGAAAAATTTGTTTTCCTACGATTTCAGAGTTGAATCGCAATATATATCAAGGCTGCGAGCTATTGATGTACCGATAATCAGCCATCGAGTGTGTCAAAGTTTATATGGTGGCCATTTTCCGATTAAAGAGGAAGACATTTGCACTTATGATCCACACAAAGCATGTGGTAATACTGATGCCGGTGCTCCCTTAATTATTGATGATCAAATAGTGGGAGTTCACATTGGAGAAATTGAAACAATCCATCAATTGCCTGTTAAACCTGATGTTTTTCTACTTTTACAAGATTTGAATTATCGTCCGTGGATCATGAGAAACATTGTACAGTGAATTACACTTTTGTATACAGTGGAATTAATGTAGCAGTTGTAATAAACTTATAATAAACTCATATTATACACATTTACCCAACATATCTTCTTCACATAATCTATCAAGTCATCTACCATATCTGCATATCTGTTAGTAAAATTAAATAACCTAGCGTGTAATAATACTCTTCTTTTATTACTAAAAAATACTTGTTTCCAATGGGTGCATTAAGATTATTTATGGATTTTAATTTTTTTATCTGTTAGAGTAAAGAATACCGTTATTATTTAATAAGAGGTGATATTAAGGTTTATATATTGATCTTTGCTTATGAAAATTTTTTTTATGATGCTTAAAATGAGAGCCATTAAAAATTGCAAAATATTCTGATTATAAAACACTGACAGATACGAAAGTCATCAAATTGCTTTTGTCTTCCTTGCAGACATTGCCCGCATAAAATTGCAGATTGTCAACTGTACAATCAATTTATAAAATGAAGAAAAAAGTATATTTTTGTGTTTTCATTCTTTGTGTGATTTTATCCCAGGGAACTCTTGGGACATTTCTAGAAGAGGATATTGGTAAGCAACATAATATATAAAAAAAAATATATAAATATAATATTAACTTTTCAAAATGTTACAGGAAAATCATCGAAATTTCTTGTTCGCCAAAAACGTGTTATTGATCGTAGCGAAGATGGAGAGACACTATTGAATAGAGGAGAAGCTGCTTATGTTGTAAATCTTAAAAAAGGTAGACAATATCACTGTATAGCATCTATACTCTCGCATCACACTGTCATCACTGCTGCACGATGTGTTGAATCTCCTGACATAAGGATTTACACAGTCCACTCTAGTGCAGTATATTCACATCGTGGTGATGAGCATAATGTAACAAATAAAACAATACTCGGCGAGAATCCATCCAGAGCAATTACATTTCAGACTGGTATTGCTTTGCTCACTGTTAATCCACCTTTTGTGTATAGCCAGAATACTGGCAGCATTGATTTGCACTCAGGACCTGTACTGGCACGCATGGTTGGTACAGTTTTTGGTTGGGGAACCCACATTAATTCAGGACCGTAAGTTGCAAATCGTTTAATGAAGTAAATAAAATGTATGTTATTAGTGGATAATCGACCCAATCAATGCATCACTAATCGAATATTAATTTTGCTTTCCCACGATTTCAGAATTGAAACTGCACATCCGAAAAAACTGCGATCTATTACTGTGCCGATAATAAGCCATCGGGATTGTCTAGATCTATACCGAGGTCATTTTCCCATTACAGATGAAGATATTTGCACTTATCATCCAAAAAAATTATGTGGTACTACTGATGCCGGTGCTCCTCTTGTTATTAATAATGAACTAGTTGGGGTTCATATTGGGTTCATCCCTACACGAGTTACAGAGTGCCCCATTAAACCTGATGTTTTTGTACTTGTGCAACATTTGAATATCGGGCCATGGATTAGGAGAAACATTGTAAATTGAATTACTGTAGATACGTATCCAGCGGAATTAATGTTAACAGTCGTAATAAACTCATAATACTTGCATCATATGAGTGCCTGAGAGTAAAAGTCTATCCAATCATCTACGTTATTCGCACAATTCACGCAGAGACATGTAGATAATGCGAAACAATTTCAGCAATAAAAATCAGAAATAAAAAGGACATGTAGAATTATAGCCAATTATATTACACCTATTAACACATAAATAAAAAATAAAATTTCGGCACTTTATTCGTTTATCGTGGGTCGCTTCAGATACAAGGCATGTTAAAATGTAAACAAATATTAAAATAAGATGCAGACATTTAATAAAAATTCCTGAGTTTAAAACGACCTACAATAAGCAAATCGGTTCAAAAGTTTTTTTTTAGTATTTACTGGGGGCCTCCCAAATGTGGAGGCCGCAACTCCGACGGTTGCGAATATAAACTCGACCTTGAGTAATCGTCTTTACTTTACGCTACTTTACATTATAAAAACTCTGTTTATTAGGAAGATAAAAATGAGAGCCATTAAAGATTGTGAAAAATTTGCATTATAAAACGCTGCTATTCTGCTAACTCACTAAGTCTTCAAATTGGTTTCGTCTTCCTTGGAGACGTTGAACACGTAAAATTTCACAATCTCAATTATACAATCAACTGATATAATGAAGGAAAAAGTATATTTTAGTTTTTTCATTCTTTGTGTCATTTTATCCCAGGGGATTCTTGCGAAATTTCTAGAAGAGGGTGTTGGTAAGTATCACGACACCTACAGAAAATCTGATGTTATTGTTTTCATCTGCAACCTTATTTATTTGACAAGATAATAGCATTTTCTAACAGCTGTTACTGAGAGATTAATTTCGCCAAACCTTACAGGGGAATCATCGACACTTCTCGACCGCCAAAAACGTGTTATTGATCGTAGCCCTACTGGAGAGACACCATTGATGAGTGGAAACGCTCCTTACGTTGTAAATCTAAAAAAACGTAACCGTCTCCACTGCATAGCAACTATACTCTCGAAACACACTGCTATCACTGCTGCTCGATGTGTTGATTCTGACGAATTATCAGTGTACACAGTTTTCTCTGGTACAGCATATTCACATCGTGGTGATGGGCATAATGTAATAGGGAGAAAAATTCACAACCAGCATCCAATTAGTACATCTTTGTTCATGAATGGTATTGCCTTGATCAGTGTTCATCCACCTTTTACGTTTAATCATACTACTTTCAGCATAGGTTTGCACTCAGGACCTGTAGTGGAAGGTATGGAGGGTTTTGTTGCTGGTTGGGGAACCCACCTTAATTCAGGGCCGTAAGTTGCAAATCGTTTAATGAAGTAAATAAAATGTATGTTTTTAGTGGATAATCGATCTAATCAATGCATCACTAATCAAATATTTACTTTTTTTTTTATAATTTCAGAGTTGAAACGACATATCCAAAAAGGCTGCGATCTATTACTGTGCCGATAATAAACCATCGGGAATGTCAAAATATTTACCGTGGTCATTTTCCGATCACAGAGGAAGATGTTTGCACTTATCATCCACAAAAATTATGTGCTGAAACTGATGCCGGTGCTCCCCTTGTTATTGACAATCAACTAGTTGGGATTCATATTGGGTTCATACCTACACCATATGCGTGTCCCTCAAAACCTGATGTTTTTATACTTGTACAAAATTTGAATTATGGTCCATGGATATTGAGTAATATTGAACACTGACTTACAGTTATGGGCATCAAGGGGAATTAATGTAGTAGCTGTAATAATCCCAAGTGGAAATTACATGGTAGAGCCGATTTTTACAACTGGCGTGGTACCACGCAACTTCAAGGCCAGTATTGGTACGAAACTGGCAAGGATCTAAACATTTTCCAAAATTACAATTCTCAAAATGATAAAATTTCAAAAATAATAAAGATTATGAAATTCAAAATTTCATAAAAATATAAAACTATCAAAAAAAGATAAAAATCCCGGAAATAATAACACTTTTTTTATTATCGATATTATATATTACAGAAAAACACCAAATATATTTTTTCGGGTGTTTTGCAATTTTTAAAATTTTATCATTTTATATACTTTAAATTTCGAAGACTTCATAAATTTGTGAATTAAATATTTCTATAGATTTATAAGATTGAGAATTCTGAATTTTTGGAAATTTAATCAAGTTTATAATTGAATGAAAATTTCATAATTTCAGAAAGAATCATTCATTGATTATAAAAGAAGAAACATTTAACCAGTAAATTGTTCAAATCTTTAAAGCCAAAAATTTTCGATGGAGTGAGTCACAAACACTTATCACACGGCCCTGCAGATGCAGCTTATATTTAGGATTTTTTTTTCATATGTAATGGTAAGTTAGCCGCGATGGTTAAGGCGTTAAGAACTAGGAATTTTGCGAAGCTTATAGGTTCGAATCCCGCGGCGAATAAAAATTTTAATAAAGTGCGATTTTAAAAATAGTGTAGTGATTGTTTGAATAATATTGAATTAACCAGTTGTTAATGGCCATCGGGCCAGTACTGCACCAGTACTTAAATCCAGTACCGAACTAAACCTGGCTATAAGTACTGAACAGCGTTATCATCCCAACACTCAGCCAGATCTGCGCCAGTATTGGGCTTCCAGTACCACGCCAATGTTGCCTAACTCTGGCCAGTACTAGCACGGTACTACGC
>UCOK01019002.1:0-30979 GCA_900474325.1 Synergus umbraculus
CTTGAAATCACTTAAAATTATTAGAAATCTTATAAAATTCCTTAAAATTTCAGAATAATATTTCAAATTCTTTAAAACCTCATAAAACTCTTACAAAGCTTTTAAAAGCCCTTAAAATTTCACGAAATATCTTAAAATCCCATACAATTCCACAAAATCGTTTGAATATCCTAAATATCTCTTGAATTTCGTAAAAGTCACTTAAAAATGCTTAAAAATGCACATAAAAACCTTCAAAATAAATTATCTCTTGAAATCCATGTTAAAATTAACGAAAATCTCTAAAAATGTCTAGCAACCTCTAGAAATTTCTCTACTCTTAAAATCTCTTAAAATCATTAAAAATATTACAAAATTCCCTATAAAGTTTTAAATTCCTTATTTAAATCCCAAAAAATACATATTTTAAAAGTCATAAAAGTACCTTGAAGTCCGATTGAAATCTGATCAAAGTCGCGAAAAATTCTAAAAATTCCCAGAAACTTTTTGAAATTCTTTAAAATTCTACGATAACATGTAAAATCCCGCATATAGCTTTTATAGTTTATTTAACAGATTTTAGAATCTTTCCAAGAATTTTGAAGGATTATAAATAATTTCCAGGCATTCTTTGAGGCTCTCACGGTTTCTAATGATTTCAAGAGATTCTCAATAATTTTAAGAAATTTTGCTTCCTGATAGAGGAAGCTTTTTTAATAGGTTTCTCAGAATTTAAAGGAAAATTTTTTTTTTTCATATCGAATTAACGTAATTTATTTATAAGACTAACAAAATGTCATTTATTTATGTTTCAGGTAAGCTTAAATCCAGATCTTATTCATTGAGACCAAAAATGGTACTGTGTGGTGAGTTACGAGAATGTTACATTTTTTTAGGCGAGAATTTAATTTAAAATTCAGGAGTTTACTTTTTTTTTAATAATTACATATCTAAACTATATTGGTGAAGTTTCAGACGCTCAGTCTGACGATTGTTTTTACATTTATTGGAAAAACGATATAAAAAAAAAAGTTTTCAAAGTTCTTAAAACTCAACATTTGTATTTATTTACCAGAAAAAATGTATCTGGTATTATCCGGGATTTTAAGAGATCTTATAAAGATTTGAAAAATTATAAAAGGATTTCGAGAGATAAAAAGACTTTAGAGAATTAAAAAAAATGTCAAGGGATCTTAAGAGACTTTAATCGATTTGAGGGATTAAGAGCGATTTTTAAAAGAGTTGAAAAGAGTTATTAAAAGGATTTTTGAGATAGTTCACAAGATCTTAAGACACTCTAACTGATTTTAACGAATTTTAAGAAATTGAGGAGATTTTGAAATATTTTTGACGATTTTATAGACATTTACAGAAGATTTAAAATATTTGAAATAATTTTAAGTAATTTTAAAGGATTTCATTTAATTTGCTGTTAATGTAAATCAATTCTTTGAAACTTCTTAAAATCGCTGAAAATCACATGAAATCTCTTAGAATTTTGTGAAATTCTTTAGTTGCTTAATGTCTCATGAAATCCTTTAAGTTTTCTTGAAATCTTGCAAAATCTATAGAAATATCTGGAACATCTTTTTCATAACTCTTTCAATCAAACCCTTTAAAAAATCCCTTGAAATCTTTTGAAAATTCTTAAAAATCCTCAAACTTTTTTGAATTCTTTTAAAAACCCTTTGAAGTTCCTTACAATCTCGTGAAATTCCCTGAAATCACTTAAAGTTTCTATGAAATAAATATGTACAACCAATATTATAAATAAATAAAAATAAAGTGGTGTTGGCGTTTTTTTTATATTATTAATACAAGAAATGTAAAAAACATAATATTCTTTTTCTCTATTGTGTTAATATGTTTAGAATTAAAGCCATGAATTAAAATAAATCTTTGCACTTTGTGGTAAATATAAATAGGTTACTTTTAGTCGACCATGAATAAATTTTGATGTTCCTCATTGAATTTTAAGAGATTTAAGGAGATTTTTATGATGTGTAAAAGGTTTTGTGAAAATGTAAAGGATTTCATGAAGTTTTAATAGATTTTATTGGATTTTAAATCTTTGATTTGAATTTTATGGAGTTTGAAAATGTTTCTAGGAATTTCGAAAGATTTCCGAGAATTTTAAGGGATTTTAAAGTTCCTTGTAGAATTTAAAAATATTTAAAGAGATTTTTAGGAATTTTAAAAGATTTTGAAACTTTTCGTGGAATTTTAAGGATTTCAAATGATTTTAGAGAAGTTTTAAAAAATTAGTAAAGCTTTAAGGGATTTCATGAAATTTAAATTTCCTTTCATGACAGAATTTCGTAGAATTATAAGACGTTTCTAAGAATTTCAAGAAATTTCAAGGAATTTTAAAGTTTTATTCAAACAAAGTTTATTTGATTCAAGCAAAATTATTATGAATTAATTTAATTTTAAAAAATAACTGTTTGTTTAATTCAAAAAGAATCGATTCGAAGAAAGTTTCTTTAATTCAAAGCAACTGTTTTCTGGGTTTAAGTTACTTCCATGAATCGTGAGATATCTTGAAAAACCAATAAATCTCGTGAAAACCTTTGAAATTTTGTGAAATCGCCTGCAATCCCTTAAAAGTCTTTAAACTGACTTAATATCCTATAAAATGTTGTTAAATTATTTAAAATTATTTTTAAAATCTTTAAAATCTCTAAATCTTATAAAATATCTTTAAATCGTTTAAAATTATTTAAAATCCCATAGAGTCGCGTTAAATCTCTTAAAATTTCTGAAAATCCAATGAAATCTGATAAAATCCTTTGGTTTCTATTAAAATTCCATATTACAACCCCACACCCAGAAAACAGTTTCTTTGATCCAAACAAAGTCTTTTTCAATGACATAAAATTCAGAAAATTTCCTTTAATAGAAAGAATTATGAAATTATGAATTATTACTATGAATTATTAAAATAAAGGTTTTGATTTAAAACAATTTTTTTTCCTGAAATCTCGTCAAATCCCTCGAAATTTTTCAAAATCTCATAAAATACAGTTTAAAAAATTTAAAATATCATTACATTTTCTTCCAATACTTAAAAATTTCATAAAATTCCTTGACACATCGTAAAATCTCTTAATATATCTATTATTAATGAATTGTTTGAAACACAATGTTTTATTAAGAATGAGAAATCGGCTTCTATAAATATTTCTAAACCGCCAAAGATCTGAGTGAAAAATCCAATTTCCCGGGAAAATAGATTCAATACCATCGGAATAAAGAATTTATTTCCACGCATGCATTTCCTATTCGATGCAAGAAGCCCATTCATTCATTTTAAAGCCGCGGAATTCAAAACAATTCACACACATCGGGGGGGCCGTTCACTTTCTTGGGATAGGACGTGAAGGCGAATACGCGACTCTCCTTTTAAGAAAATCAAATCCGAATTTCTTGCCACGGTAACGGTGAATACGTAAAAGCCGGTATAAATAAAACGACAACTCTAATACCTTCAACGATTGTAGGAAAGTACATAAGTAGGTATATACTTGTGCACTCGAGGCACGTACTTACCCGATCTCCCAAAAATTCTATCCTTTGGCTTCCAGGCTACGAACTACCTTCTTCCATTCCACAGTAACCTTCCTCACTACCCCTAGTTATACCCTACTTCTCAGCGCTACTCGGAATCGAGCAATTCGGAATAAACTACACCTACCCCCGATGAAATAAGGTCGCGAGATCCGGCGGAACGAATGCTGCGGAAATTACGCCGCCCAGACCAACGTGGCTTAGACTCGTTATTAAAGATCCCGTGATTCGAAAGTTAAATCAAAAATTCATCATTGCTTCAATTCAAATTCTAAAGTTCAATCATTTTCTTGCAATATCTGACGATTTTTATTTTATTTATTCTTTTCTGAAGACTTATTATTGAGAATTATTTCATCTTATGCACTGAGAAAAATGTTTGGTTCGGACAACAAAACTTTTCGTTGCTATAGAGAAGCAACAAAAATTGTTGGTTGGGCCGATCGAATTTTTGTTGAATCAACCAAAGTTTTGTTAATTCAACCGAAACTGAGATTTTGTTTGTTTAAATGAATTTTCTTGGTTCCACAAAACGTTTGTTGAAAGGACCAAGATTTGGTTGGCACAACCAGACAATTTTTGTAGCTTCTATATAGAAATAAAAATTGTTGTTGTCCGAACCAAACAGTTTTATCAGTGTACTGTACATACACTCCTTTTTTTAGAGAGGAATTTCAAAAGGTTTCTAAGAATTTTAAGGGATTTTGACGATTTTCAAGTAATTAAAATTCGAAAAAAAATTCTGGATGTATAAAGGATTTCCAGGGTGGCCACATGTCTGGGAAGTCAGGGAAATATTAGACAAATGCGAGTAGTTATCAGGGAAAATTAAAATTGACATTCATGTTAACAATTTTATTTTTTTGTATTACATTATAATGTTAATTTTATAGTTTATATAAAAAAATTTTACATACTTCTAAGGATTTTGAAGGATTACAAATAATTTTCAGATATTCTTTGAGATTCTTTAGGTTTTTTAATGATTTCAAGACATTGTCAATAATTTTAAATGATTTTAAGAGGTTTTAGTTGGTTTTTAGGTTTTTTAGTTGAATTTTAGTGGGATTTATGAAATTCTATGAGATTTTTAAGAAATTCAAAGAATTTTAAGGAATTTTAAAGGATTTTAAAAAGCTTTTACAAATTTTAAGAAATTTTGATTATTTAAAGTGATTTTGAGGGATTTTTATGTTCCTCGTGGAATTTTAAAGGACTTCACGAGATTTTACATTATATGTAAATTTTATAGTTTATATAACAAAGTTTACATACTATCCAAGGATTTTGGAAGATTATAATTAAGTTATAGGTATTCTTTGAGATTCTCTAAGGGTTTCTAATGATTTGAAGACATTGTCAATAATTTTAAATCATTTTAAGAGGTTTTAATTGGTTTTTAGGTTTCTTAGTTGAATTTTAGTGAGCTTCATAAAATTCTAAGAGATTTTTAAAGAAGTTTAGGATATTCAAAGAATTTTAAGGAATTTTAAAGAATTTTATAAATTTTTACAGATTTTAAGAAATTTTGATTTTTTTGAGTAATTTTGAGGGATTTTAATGTTCTCCGTGGAATTTTAAAGGATTTAACGAGATTTTTATGGTTTTTTAAAGATTTTGTGGAAATTTGAAAAGATTTCAAAAATTTTAAAAGATTTTTACGTATTTTAAGAGATTAAAAATTTTTTCGTGGAATTATAAAAGATTTGAAGAAACTTGAAAGAATTTTAAGAGATTTTAAGGGTTTATAAATATTATCATGGACTTTAAAAGGATTTGTTTTCAAATAAGAATTTCAAAAAATTTTGATTATTTTGAAGTTAGTTTAAGGAATTTAAAGGAATTTTAATGTTCCTCATGGAATTTTAAAGGAATTCATGAGATTTTTATGGGTTTTTAAAGATTTTGTAGAAGTTTAAGGAATTTCAAGAGCTTTTCAAGAATTTTATGAGAGAATTTTAAGAAAATTTAGTGAAAACTTGCGCCCATTTTTAATACTTTTTTGCACGGAAATTTGTCTGAAATTCAGGAAAAAGTCGGGGAAATTAACAAATTGAATCTTGTGGTTACCCTGATTTCATAAAATTTTAAGGGATTTCAGGATATTTCGTGGAATTTTCAAATAATTCATGCAATTTTAAGAGATTTTAATGGATTTTGAATGTTTTCAAATTTGGAGGAATTTGAAGATATTTCAACGAATTTTAAGGTATTTGGAAGGTTTTTTTGTGAAATTTTAAGAAATTTGAAACAGTTTCTGCGGTTTTAAAGGATTAACAATTTTTTTCGTGGAATTTCGAGATATTTAAAGTGATTTTAATTTATGTTCTAGGAATTTTAACTTTTAAAATATTGAACGGATTTTGAAGGATTTAAAGTTTGTAGGGAAATTTTTTTGAGGGATTTCAAAAGATTTGTATGACTCAAAAGATTTCGTAGAATTTAAAAAGATTTTGAAAATTTCATAAAAGTTCATGATATTTTCTGGTATTTTAAGGCATTTTAAGAGAATTTAAGAGATTTTCATGAGTTTTATAAAGATTTGGGAAATTTTAAAGGATTTCTAAGGATTTTAAGAGATTTTATCGAATTTTAAAGGATTTCAAAGTTTTTTTTTCAAACAATGTATGAAAGACAATGCTTATTAATTTTTCTAAATATTATTGAAACTTATTTTTGTTAAATCTCTTGAAATCTTTTGAATTATTTTTAAATTCCTTAAAAAAAACTTAATCCTATCAAATCCCTCGTAATTCCTTAAACCATTCAAATTCTGAGAAATCTTGTATTTATTGTAAATCCTTAAACTTCTAAAAATTTTTTGAAATCCCTTCAACTTCTTTAAAATTATTTACAATCTTTCGAAATTTCCTTAAATTCATTAAAATCGATTGAAATGTTTTAACATCATTAAAAATTTTTGGAAAACCTTTTAAAATAAAAAATATTTCTCAGTGGGGTCAATTTAACCCCGTGTGCCAACTGAGAGTCAACACGCATCAACTTGAAATTTTTTTTGACAATTTAAGAAATTTTTTAGTAATATTATACGTCTATTAGAGGTAAACTTAAATTTTATATGTAGAATTATTTTGTCCGTTTGGACACATGAAATGGTTTAACGGTTCTCATTCGATTAACTGAGTTAAGCAATTCTAGCTTGGTTCTACTCGGATGGGTGCCTTTTGTACTAGATGGAGATTTTTTTGCAAGATTTCACTCTCCATCTAATAAATAACACTGAATAAATTGACATATTTGAGAAGTACAGTTTTTTTTGCAATCTACAACCTTTATTATCAAACTATCTACTGTAGCTTATTGCCACGAACCGATAGCGAAGATTTCGTTTGGTTTTACATCACAAATTCGTATAATTGCGTATTTGAACGGTATCAGGGAAAATGAAATTTTGAACAAATGTCCACAGCACGTAATTTATACATTTGTACATATCGTACCACCGTGTGTACGAAAAAGAGAAAATTAAAACATTAACGAAGTTGGAAACAATTGGTAACCGATGCAATCACCGCGTGTCTGATTTTAAACAGATTTATGAAACGTGTTCTCGTTACAGGCGTATATTGTTTACATTTTTTTCAATTTTACTAAAGCCTTCACATTGAAGATTTTAGACACTTTTAGCTGTTAATTTTATTGATTGTTAATCGAGTTTTGGTTACTCAATCAGTTAGAGTTGCTAATTATTTCAAGGACATTTTTGAAATCACATTCCAGAGATCTAGTTTTTCAGCTTTGTTAGTTTCAGTATTTCAATTTATTTCGAATTTATTTTTATTTGGAGAAATGATGAAAAAATGAGGTACTTTAAAATGTAAAGCACTTTAAAACTCAGCTAAAGAGTGATGTAAATCGTATTAAATACTTCTGTAAAATTACATAAGTGCTGCAATTGGAAAAGTTAATCGAATAAAACTATAACTCATAACCAGGAATTAATATCTATGAATATATAAAAGCTGTTACGAATGAATGAACTACAATATCCAATATCACCTTCTTTGGTCGATGGATTCAAACAAGGGAAAATATCGGCTTTCTCACATATCCAAATGGAAATATATGGTAAATAATTTAAATTGGAAAGATGTTTTTAGAATAGAATGTAAATCATGCCCGCAAATACCTTTATAAGGCTGCACTTCATATACAATGCTTTTCCAACTGCACGCTTCAAAATCTTTCATTTATTGACAAATTGGTTTCGTCTTGCAAAACCAGTTTTTAAATAAATATTAAACTATTGTGTTATGCAAAATCCCGCTCTCATTTCTTATATTTCGTGAATTTCAAATACAACATTTGGTCTCGAGAATCACGAACTCGTAGCCTGAATTCGAGAGAGTATGAAAACACTGTATTACGTAAACTTCATGAACCCGCGAAATGTGTCTCGGGGATGAGAGACATTTCCCTTACTAAAATTATTGCAAGGGTGGTTTTACTGGATTTACTGAACGGGAATTTCCCTCAAATTTGATTTTCCCCATTTACCACTCACGAGATTTTAGGTTTTCGATTGTAAAGCACATGTGTTTTAGTGAAATAAACTCAGCATTCAGAACACTAATCAGTCTTTTGTGGGGGGCTAATTTATTAATCACAGCATTAATTAATTAATTAATTAATTATCCATCCCTATACAAGTAGAGTGTAGCATGTTTCGAACAAGTTCTATTATTCAGTACTTCATAGATGATAAACCCATCAAAGTAGACTCTAGTTATATTTAATTAAAAAACTTCATTTAGATCCAGTCCTCTCTCGTAAATTAGAGATTTTTTGAAAATTATAATGGCGTCCATAAATCGGAAACCAATTTCTTGATTTGTAGAGCAAACCGGGGATATTCGGGACGCGGGGCTATTCAGGACAGTTTGGATATCTTTATTTTTATTTTTTACCATTCCGGCATAGTTAAGAAAAAGCGTTTTTTGTTGTCATATTAAACAATAAAGAAAGTGTCCCGAATAGCCCCGTTGTCCCCTAATAAAGAATCTCGATAATTTTCTTCGAGTGAAATACCATAAATTATCGGGGAGTTGAACAAGTTTGAAATTGAAAGAAAGGCATATATTATTATAACAAAGACGAGAAAGTTATTGGAGAGACTAATTTATGAAGTCATTTTTAATCGCTGCTGGAGGCGTTAATCTAGTCATTAACTTTCAAAAGATAGTACGAAGTCACACTGATTAAAATCCATAGCCACGCGCTCATCTTTAAACCGAGCTTCGCATAGAGACGAGCAGATCTGTGTGCACCTGCAATTAACGCCATCGGATTGCTCGTGAGTTGGAAGACTCGACTTATGATGTGTTCAGAATCCTGAGTCTTATATATATGATAGGGGAAGCCGACATGTGAAGGTAAACTGTCGAGAGCTCTTTAAAAGATAAGAAAAAAAAAATATCACCTTGAGTTCAGAGAAATTAATTGCTGGTTTTATTACTTTCGACACTTATCTTGTTTTATCAGTTAAGCTTCGTTTTTATGTTGACACCCTATTTTATTTACCTGCAATTTACTTTCATAATTTCTTATAATAATTATGTCGTGGTTTTTAAATTTTTAATATCGACATAGAAAGTGGCGCAGTTTCCAAATCGATAGGGCTATTTTATTTATTTGATTTTTGAATTAATTTTTAATTAATTGCATCTAATATCTGATTCAGATTTGAGTTGTATCTTCATCATGAACTTTTTCAGGTTCAACAACCTATAACATGATCGATTTTCAATTGCGATATGATTTATTGCTGATTTTTTATCGAGAACAGCATCTCGAGCTTTTGATCTATTGACTAGCAGAAAACCCGGCGTTGCCCATGATTGTAGGTGCTTGCTAGTGACTTTAAGGAATTCCAAGGTTTAGGGTGTCTACTTTGAGGGAATTCAGAGAAATCTGTGAATTGTTTGTGAATTGACAAAAATTCGAGAATATCAGGGAATTGTTCTTGATTTTACTTTTCATATATGGGAAGTGGATTTTCGATTTGAAAGAACTTTTGCGAATATATGATATACATAGATACATTGAGATGTTAGTATTGCAATATAACATCTGCTAGAAAAAAATTACACTGGTGCCTTGAAGCATTTTGTTAAAGGGAGTTACAAGAACCCATCTCTCTCCGTCTTGTAACACTTCTTCCGCCTTCCGCCTTTTCACATCCCTTTCATTCTCTCTCTGCT
Source organism: Synergus umbraculus (assembly GCA_900474325.1). Lineage (NCBI taxonomy): Eukaryota > Metazoa > Arthropoda > Insecta > Hymenoptera > Cynipidae > Synergus > Synergus umbraculus. The sequence continues at coordinate 9,768 of UCOK01019002.1, forward strand.
CTCAGTTTCTATCTCGTAGCTCTTCCACCTCGACTGCAAACTTGGCGACCATGCTCTTAAAGAACACGGTGATTCATCGGATGCTATTATGGGGTAATGTACTCGCTCCTGAAAAATGGCATGGGACAGGTAAAGTGAAGTAGCAATGCCCGCTTTTGCGTTAGAAACCAAAAAGGGGGAAAAAAAAAAGAAAAAGAAAAAAGTATAGAGGGGTAAAAGAGTGGCATAAAATTTTCATAACGAAGACAGCCTTTTTTTCTTTTTTTCTTTATGGTTTTTTTTCTCTTTTCTTTTTGCCACCCCTCGGTAAAAATCGTCAAGAGCGACTCTCGACGAGAAGAGGTAGTAGAAAAGCTCAGAACAACAGGAGATGGAGTGATAGAGAAAGTGAGAGTGACTGAGACATGGGAGACTAAGAGAGCCATGAGAAGCTGCTGTATCAGACACTCTAGAGAAGCCAAGATAATGCAGTGATGAAGGAAAAGAACATGTCTCCCAAAATGCACTAAACTCTAATTTAAAAACAAAACATTTCAATTTAAGGATGCTTCTAATTTTTTTAGTATCCTTTGGTTAAGTAATCTTCAAATAAGCAAAACCTTTCTTCTTTATAAATAGTTATTTAATCCTCAGAATTTTATCTTTGTTGAGTATACACTTGGTTTCGGAGTTAACATGCTTTTCTAAAATGAACAAAAGTTGCATTTAATGTGCGAAACTTGTTTCATAACTCCCTCCTCCTTCTCTCTCCCCCCAAACTCCTTTAACACCCCTTCTATATCCCACCATCTCCTCCACCTCCTCTATCTATCCATCTCCTTCTCCTCTTTTCCCTCAAACTCCTTCATCTCCCTGTATCTCCGCCTCTCTATCCCAAACTCCTTTATCTCCCCCTCTCTCCTCCCCTTCTCAACCACCTCCTCCTTCTTTCTTCCCAAAATTCCTTTATCTCCCTCCTCTCTGCTCCCCCCATATCCTTTATCTCCTCCTCACTACTGCCAAACTCCTTCATCACCCCTCCACTCTATCTCCCCCTCCACCTCTCTTTCCCAAAACTCCTTTATTTCTCCCTCTCTATCCATCCATCTCCACCTCCTCCTCCACCTATTCCCCTAAACTCCTTTATCTTCTCCAACTCTTCCCCTCTATCCTATTCCTCCACCTATTCCCCCAAACTCTTTTATCTCCCTCCTTTCTGCCCCCTCTATCCTTATCTCTTCCGCCTCCGCCTCCTCCTCTCTTCACCAAAAACTTCTCTATCTCCCCCATCTCTTGCCCTCTATCCTAGTCCTCCACCTCTTCCTCTCTTCCCCCAAAATTCTTTATCTCCTCCATCTCTTCCCCTCTATCCTATTCCTCCACTTCTTTCCCCAAACTCCTTTATCTCTCTCCTCTCTGCCCCCTCTATTCAAAATATCCTCCTCCTCTCTTCCCCCAAACTCTTTTATCTCCTTCCTCTCTGCCCCTCTATCCGACATCCCCTCCTCTTCCTCCTCTCTACCCCTAAACTCCTTTATATTCCCCTCTCTCCTCCTCTTTCCCCCTCATCCTTGTCTCCTCCTGCCACTCATATATCTCTATCTTCTCTTCTCTTTCCCAAACTACCTTTATCTCCCCTATCTCCTCCCCTTCTCTACCTCCTCCTCCTCCTCCTCCTCCTTCTCTTCCCCCTTATCCCTCTCTCCTTCCTCTCATCTATTTCTCTCTCCCCCTATTTCTCCCTCTCTCTCTGTTTTTTAAAATACATCAACTTCCATTACACTGTTTTCAGCCCCTAATGATTTCATGGACCATTGTCCAAGAAACTTTCCTGAATCCTCCAGATTTTGTTCACGAATGGAACTTATGTCATCGTTTGTTCAACGATAGGGGTTCAATTGAAACTTCGCTTTCTTTCATAATGTCAAACTCGAATGCAGTGCGTATTTAAGCTTGCGAATCTTCAAAGCGAAGAAGACAGATGGGGAAAAAGAGACCGATAAAAATAGGAAAGTCTTTGAAAGTTGGAAAGCGGATAGCCTTTTCATTGGTGGAGTCGGTTCTTCTCCAATACTCGAATAAGCAATTTGTTTTTGTTTTGTTTTGTTCTTTTTTTTCGTGGATCTATCTCCGAAGCGAGTAAGTCTTTTGCGATCAAGAACGAAAATTCTTTGCGCTTTTCTGTCCCGTTCTATATTTTTTGTTGCTTCCCCTCCTTAAAAAGAATGCTTGGCGTTATTCAAGCATAGTGAAGAAAATCTGGCTCGCTCCAGATCTTTTAAAACGGGGTTAAAGTTTGAGCTTCGAAAGAATCTAGTAAAGAATAAAATTGTAAGGGTCGTTATCGAACTGGACGTTGGAAATGTGGAAAGAGATTATTACGACCCTGTCGTTTGGATGACCACACAACTGGAAATAAAAGTAGCTTGTTCGGGTTTATGTCGACTCGCATTTCCATCGATAACAAATGCATCTATTACCCTCCCCCCTCCCTATCCTACCCTACCCTCGGAGTCATGATGATAATTTTTGTGGATTTTTATAACTCAAGACATATTCGATGAAGTAATTTCCGAACGTAATTAAAGAAAAATTGCTTGCGGATAAGGCAATTTCGGATGTGTATTGAATATCAAAGAGGTCGAAAGCTCATCATGCAAATATCTAGTATCCACTGTTTTAATGGAAATGTCCATGTTTCGAATATGCAATTCGTGTAAAGCGAACCTGACTACTCGGGGAATCAAGTCAATAGATTTTAATTGACTTCGTAAATATTCATATATTAAAATTAGGTCAATTGATTGATAGTAAAATATATAATAAATAGTGAGTATTAAACAAACGTAATTAAAGTGAACTTAAGTCAATTAGATGCTTCTTCTGAAAGCTGTTAGTACGGAACGCAAGCTAAGCTTCCGATTTAGGGCTTAATCTGAAAACTTCTGTCTGAATTCTCTTGCATGAATATATGCTTCCGATCGAACGACTTACGTATCTCGTTCATTGTAGCGGTTGATTATACGTATACAACTACACATTGATTATAGATGTACATTAGTTCCTAATTCGAATTTCGATATTCCGGTGGATTACATCAGTTATTAATCATTGAACTGAAAAGTAATAATTATTCACCTTTCTACTGAAAATAAATATATAGCTTGTTAAATCATCAACTTCAGAAATTATCAAAAATTGATAAGTCGAATTAACGTTTTATACTCGTCAATCTTGTTTATACATATGCTAATACTTTACAGTCATTGCTTTGGCAACACTGCTTTTTATTATCTCTTCTTCTGCATCAATGAAGATTGGCAAAATTTAGTTGTGAGTCCAAGCGTGAAAGAGGAAGATAATTTTTAAAAGTGCTTTGAAATACCCACAAAAACGTATATTATAATATGAAATTAAAACGCATATTTTCGTGCTTTGAAAACAGTGAATATGATGTTTCTAGTGAAGCTAACAAGCAAAAAATACGTGGGAAAAGTGGAAGTAAAGTTTTACAAATCATTTCTGCTTTAAATGGTAATTATATAGAATGGAGAACAAGCTGAAATTTTATATATTTTATTACAGAATGGGTATTGTTTTACAGCAGGTCTAATGCTGTTTGGAACCGGTTCAGCTAAATATTGGGTATCACCAGGATTATCTTACCTAAAAAGCAGTAAATCGGAATGGACATTAACAATGGACCAAAGTTCTTGGATTGCATCTGCATCTGACTTAGGAGGAATTATGGGATGCTTGTTGTATCCTTTCATCATTGATCGAATAGGAAGAAAAAATTCTCTGCTAGTCTTTTTGCTTTTTCAAGTACTTTCCTGGGCAATGACATATTTCGCAAAAACTTTTGTACTTCTTTCTCTAGCAAGAATTGTTAGTGGTTTTGGCTATGATTCTGGAACAATGGTTGCATTCATATACATAGGTGAAATTGCGGATAAAAATATTCGAGGATTTTTAGTAGCTTTTGTATCTACTCTTTATGGTGTTGGCGTGCTCGTGATTATGATAATAGCTGCCTTTCTTTCTTACGATGATATGAATTTGACATTCCTTATAAATTCATTCCTATTCATCTTTCTTTTTCCATTAATGCCGGAATCTCCGTATTTTTATTTAAATCACAATCAAGAGAAAGACGCAATAAAGAGTCTATCGAAATTGAGGGGAACGATAGATTCAAAAAACTTGCAGATGGAAGTGGAAAATATTAAAAAAACAATAATCGAAGAGAAGAAGCACAAAAAATGCTTGCTAACAGTTTTTATAAAGAAAGGTGATTGTCGTAAAGCTTTGTTTATTGGTATACTTCTGAAATTAAGTTTTTCACTTTGTGGAGGTGATGTGTTGTTAAAATACAGTCAGGATATTTTGAAATACAGTCGGATTGAATTGGCACCTAAATATGGAATAATAATAATAACGTTTGTCAGAGTTTTGTTTGGAATTGTAATATCTCCTCTTTTTGATTATTTTGGCAGGAAAATTCTGATATTATTTTCGACTGCCCTATGTTCTGTAAGTTTGGTAGTCATTGGTTTATTCTTCTTTAAATTTGAAGATGTTGATCTTTCTTCGATTTCTTGGGTACCCCTGGTTGCATTAGCAGTTTTCAAAGCTTCGAGTTGTGGAACATACAGTGGGGGAAACGTTGTTATTTTCGAGATATTTTCAATTGAAGTCAAAAATTCAGCTGTGGCTTTTTTGAATATTGTAGATGCAGTGATGTGTTTTTTGGTCACCTTGAGTTATGAGAGGACTGTTAGTATATTGGGCATTCATAATGTCTTTTGGTTGTATGCTATAATATCTTTTGTTCTTTCCCTTGTGAGTTTTTGCATTATGCCCGAAACTAAAGGAAAAAGCTTGGAAGAAATTCAAAAGTTACTTGCGTCCAAATAATAGCGAGTGTGGATAATAAACATTATATAAAATAAACACTGTGAAAAAATACTTTAGGATGGAAATGTACATTGTATTTTGAAGGATAAATAATAAATTTGCTCATTGTTAAATAGTTGTTTTCAAGAATTTGGGATACACTCCAGATAACGCCATATGGTTTATATTTAAAAAGGGAAAACATCCGTTTTGTGGAACTTTGAATTTTGAACTCGGTTTCTAAATTGTTTCTAAATTGAAATTTAAATGGGGAATCAAAAATATAACAAAGGTATTGCAAGACGAGAGGAAGGATGAGAGAGGAAATCCTGAAATTTGAGAAGGGATATAGAGAGTTGTAGAGGATTGTGAATGTGGTTCGTTCCTTTGGGTTTCCATTTGCTGAAAACACTCGGAGTAAATGAAATTGCCCGCAGCACCTCTGCAGAAGCACGTACTTGCCGCGTATACATGTTTCCCGTGGGTACGCGTGTAGATATTCATTGTGCCTCTTCCCTTAGATAAAGCTGGACAAAGCACCTGACTCAAGTCAGGAAACGTGCCTGAGTTCGTTCGGCGACTTCCTACCTTTGTAATACCGAAATTTAACGTTTGATTTTGATTTTGATTTTCTTTATAATAATCATTAATAAATAATCATTAATATATAATCCCCCATTGGCGTAGGATGCGAAGTCCCCATAATTTTTAATTTACAACAACGAACGTACGCTCCGCGTGTGTATTTTCGTTCTTTTTTAATAGTATATAATTTATTATATTTTATTTCCCTAATCTTTTAAAATCTATGTTAAGCTTCGTGAAAATTTCTAAAAATTTTCAAAAACTTCTTGAGATTCTTTTAAATTCAATGGTAACAATTTAAATCCCTTTTATATCCTTTAAAATCCATTAAAAGTATTAGAAATATCTTCAAATCCCATGAAATCCTTTAAAATTCTCACAAAATCATTTAAATATCAGAAAAATTTCTCGAAATCACTTAACATTATTATAAATCTCATAAAATTCCTTAAAATTTCAGGATAATATTTAAAATTTCTTAAAACATCATAAAACTCTTACAAAGCTTTTAAAATCCCTTAAAATTTCACGAAATATCCTAAAATTCTATACAATTCTACAAAATCGTTTTAATATCCTAAAAATCTCTTGAATTTGGTAAAAATCGTTATTAATGCACATAATATCCTGCAACATCCTTAATCTCTTTAAATTATGTTAAAATTAGTGAAAATCTCTAAAAATTTCTAGAAAAGTAAGAAAATCTTTTAAATATCAGAAAAATCACATAAAATTGTTAGAAATCTCATAAAATTCTTTAAAATTTCAGAATAATATTTCAAATTCTTTAAAACCTTATAAAACTCTTACAATGCTTTTAAAATCCCTTAAAATTTCACGAAAGCTTCTAAAATCGCATAAAATTCTACAAAATTGTTTTAATATCCTAAAAATCTCTTGAATTTCGTAAAAATCACTTAAAAATCATAAAAAATGCTCATAAAAACCCTCAAAATCATTAATGTCTTGAAATCCATGTTAAAATTAGTGAAAATCTGTAAAAATTTCCAACAACTTCTGTAAATTTCTCAACTCTTAAAATCTCTTAAAATCCTTAAAGATTTCATCAAATTCCATGAAATCGTTAAAAAAATATTACAAAATCTTTTATAAATTAGAAATATTGTTTAAAAACCCTTAAAATTTGACGAAAACCTTCGAAATCTTTGTAAATTCTACAAAACCTTTTCAAAGTCATAAAAGTTTCTTGAAGTCCGGTTGAAATCTAATCAAAGTCGTGAAACATTCTAAAAATTCCCAGAAACTTCTTGAAATTCTTTAAAATTCTACGATAACATTTAAAATCCCATTATCTCCCATGAAATCTATAAAAATTCCATAAAATTCCTCGATTTTCAATGTATTTCGAGTTTAGACTTGGGACAAAATGATTATTAACGAAACCAAATTCAAAATTTCAAATTCAATTCACGCGGAATTTACGATTCGGCAAGTATCGATTGTCGAAAATCACTATTGATACTTACTCGACGAATCAGGACGGCGGAATAGACGTTACAATATTTCGACTTCAACTCAATCATCTTTTTAGAATAGATCCGAAATGTCTAGAAAATTTTGAAAAGCACATAAAATCACTCGCAATCGTTTGAAATCCTTCAAGTACAATATTTCATGCAATCTGTAGTGCATTTTTTTACGTTTTGGCATATTTTTATCAGATTTTACAACTTTCGACTTCTTCCTTCAATTTGAGCCCTTTAGATGGTCCCTCCCATGTTATATAAAATGCGAGTGGACCAAGGATGTTCGTAACGGTCGTTTACGTCGCTAGACGCTCGTTTGGTCCTCGATCTGAGATTTCCCCTCTTTTAGTTTACTTTTTCCTTTCTATGGCGATTCCGGCATTCCGCGTGAATACAACGGCGCCTCGACCCATTCTTTCCTCGTGAGCCAAGATTTAGCGATCGAGAGCCACTGAATTTTCATGGGTAGTTTGTAACAATGAACATTCGCTCGGAGGAATACGGTACCTAAAGCCGTATAAATGGTACGGCCATGGGACCTATAATAATTGTTCTTACTCTCATATTTTTCCAAGCTGACGCTGATAAGTTTCGTAAGAATAATTTTTAAAATTTTCATCCATGTCACCTTTATAAGGGTCAGTGAGTTTCGAGTGCAATTATCTTCGGGTTTTCCTTTTGCCTACTTCTCGCATAACCGTTGATATTTAAATTTCACGAATTTAAATAAGATGAATCTTGAAAATTGAACAAGTAATTTATGATAATTTATTTGAACGTAAATCAACGATGGTTTTCATAGGAAAGCCGATAGATTTATGCAGCATTGAAAGATCTTCAGTGAAAATTGAAATATAATAACATATTACTATAGTTTAATAGAGAAAACGGATTTAATGAATACGCGGTGAAAGCTCCTCTCATAATATTTCAGTGTTATCAATAAACTGAATAACTTAATTCCTCGGGTGTTGTTAGCATTAGATAACAATGCTATATTAAACAATTCTATATAATAAAGCTTTGTGCAAACTTGAATGCCGACTAGCTGTCAAAGCATATAAGAGTTTTATCAGAAAATTATTCAATCTAATGTACAATGCCTCGCATGCAGAGCGACTATTCTCGATAATGAAAACATATTGCGTGTGTGATATTCATTTTTTTACACAATTTATATTTTCCAGTGGAATGTGATGTTTTAGTTCTTTTTTTTTTTTTTATAAAATCGTATCGTTGGTAAAATTTTTGCTTCCTCGTAGAGTCGTTACATTTTCCGATATTTTCAAAATGGTTTAATTAAACTTTCTTCAATACCGTTAAATACAACACATTTAGTATATTTTATCTATAAAACATATTTTAAAATCAGAGAATTATTCTTGATCCCTATCTCGGGAAACTTTACACCTGATCAAATATCCGCTTTCATTGTGTTTGAATTTCGACTCCATCATTTTGATTTGTTTCATTTCGAAATAATTCCAATTCGATTTCATTAAATAATATCATACATTTGCAAATCAATCGGACTGCTGAAAAAATGATATTACTGTTAAATAATATTGTAGAAATTGTACTGGAATACATTTTCAGATTTTAATTCTCAGGGAATTAATATATCTCTAATACAAAATAAAATCCCGCCCTGAATAAAATAATATTTTAATTAATTTGCGCATCAATGATATTTTAAATATTTATACTGTTTATAGTATTCGTTATATTAAATAAATTCTTTTTTAAAAAAATATGTATATTAAATGCAGTCAATGTTTCTGGGAACTTTTATGAGAGTGGATTTATGTCAAAATGAAACTTCGGTCCATGACAAAATTTGCAGGCAATAAAACTCTATAAATCAATGTATTATTACAAATTTACACCCTGTGCTGCCCACTCAACGATAAATAACTTTAGTTTTATTGTTGTTCAGAAATGTCTTATTTTTATTGCACTCTGAAAGCAAATACGCGTAACGTACAAGTTAGGCCATTAAATACATGCCCATAAATCTATAAATCGGTGAAAGTATTTACTGGACTTGAAACTAATAAAATATTGATGGAATGTGTGCAGTTCTGTATTTAATACATGGATATTGCCTTCACTCGTCATGATACGTTATTGACGTATTTCAATAAATGGTTCATAAACGCAAAGTGCCAATAACGACCATTGCAAACAAATTCAGTTAGAAAAATACTTCTCAAAATTGAACAATTAGTTTAGTTACACTATCAAAAGTAAAATGTTCACAAATAACAATTAAACATATTTATATTCCAATAAATTGAATTGGAGAATTAGCAAGATATTGATGTTATATACCACATCAAATCCTATTTTAAAAAAGTGGTTAAAACTCGTAAAAAGCTCTACAAATTCCCAAAAAACCTCTTCGAATTTCTAAACATTTAAAATCTCTTAAAATCTTTAGAAATCGTGTCAAATTTCATGAAATCCTAAAAAAACTCTACAAAATCTTTTAATAATTAGAACAATCTCATAAAATCCCTTAAAATTTTACTACAACCTTTGAAATCCCTTTAAATTCTACAAATTCTTTTAAAAATCATATATGTTTAGAAATTCTTTTGAAATCTATAAAAATCAATAAAATTATCTGACAAACTATAAAATCCTTTAAACCTCATAAAATATTTTAACAGATTTTAAAACTCATAAAAATCTCTTAAAATCATTTTAAATTTGTTAAAACCTTTTAATAATCTCATCAGAATCGTGTTGGAATTCTTTAAATTCTATGATAACATTTAAAGTCTCTTTACATCCTTTAAAATCCATTAAAATTATTAGAAATATCGTTACATTCCATGAAATCCTGAAAATTTTATAAAATCTTTAAAATCTCTTCACTTCTTATAAAATTCCAGGAAATTTTACTTTAAAATTTAAAATTCCTTAAAGTCCCTTCAAATTCTTTGAAACCTTTTGAAATGTCATAAAATTCCTTGAAACTTCACAACAGGATTTAAAATCCCGTAAAATCTCTTAAAACACTCAGAAACCTTTTCAAATCACTAACAATTTGATGAAAACTTCCGAAACTGCTTAAAATTCGTTATGATTTCTTAAAACTCCCAAACACCTCTTGAAATCCCTTAAAAATCCACAAAAACCATTAAAATCATAATCTTTTGAAATCCAAGTTAAAAATTCATAAAAACTTCTTGGAATTTCTCAACATTTAAAATTTCTTAAAATCCTTAGAAATCTTATCAAATTTTATGATATCCTAAAAAATTCTCCAAAATCTTTTAATAATTAGAACAATCACATAAAATCCCTTAAAATTTTCCTACAACCTTCGAAATTCTTATTAAAAATCATATATATGTATAGATATTCTTTTGAAATCCCTTAAAATTGCCAGAAACTTATTAAAATTCTTAAAATTCTACGATATCATTTAAAGTCTCTTTACGTCCGATCTTTTAAAATCCATTAAAATTATTAGAAATCTTATAAAATTTTACAAAATTCATAAAAATTCTATAAAATATTGTTTAGATTATTATAATCTCTTAACTTCTTTTAATATTCTTGGAAATTTTATTACAACATTTAAAATTCCTTAAAGTTCTTTAAAATTCTCTGAAACCTTTTGAAATCTCATAAAACACCCATAAATCTTTTCAAATTACTTAAACTTCCAGGAAAACCTACTTCGAAATCACTTAAAATTCGTTGGAATCTCTTAAAGATCTTAGAAACCCACAAAATATCAAAGCATTTAAAATCCTTTAAAATTCCTTAGCTTTAAAAATTCTCTTGAAATTTCATGAATTCCGTTAAAATTCCGCGAAATATCCTGAAATACCTTAAAATTCTACGAAATCTTTTTAAAATCCTAAAAATCTTTAGCACTTTGTAAAAATCACTTGAAAATGGTCAAGATCTATTAAAATTCCTAGAAACCTCTTGAAATACCTCTCTAGAAAAAGTGATGTAACGAAATTTCCCTAAAATCTCGGTTACATTTTTGTTTCAAATCTACTCTCTAAATTTGGAACAGCAAAATGTCCTTGATTTTTTTAATGACTTGAAGTTTTAAGAAATTAAATAAATAATCGTGCGCGTGTTGCTCTGCTAGTCTGAATAAAAGTAGATGCATGTGTGTGAGTATTGCGGTTGGCACGATATGCTGAGAAATACAAAAAAAAAAAGTATTAAGCGCTCCTTTCGTCACTTATACACTCTATTCAATCGACTCACTTATTTCCCTTAAAAGACCGAGCAAAAGTGGAAACTGGAAGAAATGTCGCCTTCTGACACATAACAACCTTTACTGGTACATCGGCACGGATACATTCGTCGCGAAACTACATTTGGCAAGGACCAATGTGCAGTTGCACGTGCTATCCTGCTGCATACCCTACTATCAAGTAGAATAAAATTTTCCGTTTTTTCATCCCCTTTCCAACTCGATTCCTGCTGAGTCGATAATTTTGGCACGCTTCCCTTCCCACCCTTCATTTCATGCGGAATCGAGCCATTTTTCATCAGAGCTCAAACAGCAGAAAATTTAGGTATAATCTTTATAATAGAGATATAATAATATATATTGACAGGGTGGCCACTCGTCAGGGAAGTCAGGCAAATATGTCTGCGAACAAAAAATTTGTCTAGTAAATGTCACACTGAAAAAAGAGAATAAAAAGTGATAGCTGAATTTACTATTTAAAATAGTAAAAATGCCCCTTTTCCTGGAATTTATTTAGTTTTACTGACTAAATTATTTTTACTTACTATTACAAATAGTAACTTTTACCAAAAAAAGAGCAGGGTTTACAATTTTTTTTCTAGCAAAATTTCAAGAAACCTTTCTCTTATAATTTTCAAAAACTTCTTGAGATTCTTTTAAATTCAATGATAACAATTTAAATTCCATGAAATCCATGATTGAAAAGTTCTGATTGTTATTTTTAGTTGGCACAATATTTATGGATAAAATATAATTTGAAAAAAATATTTCGTTCATTTGAACGTTCGAAACTCTATTTACATATGAAATCCTTTAAAATTCTCACAAAATTATTTAAATATCAGAAAAATCTCTCGAAATCACTTAACATTATTATAAATCTCATAAAATTCCTTACAATTTTAGGATAATATTTAAAATTTCTTAAAACATCATAAAACTCTTACAAAGCTTTTAAAATCTCTTATAATTTCACGAAACATCCTAAAATTCCATACAATTCTACAAAATCGTTTTAATATCCTAGAAATCTCTTGAATTTACAATTTTTTTTCTAGCAAAAATTACAATTTTGAATAGTAAAAGTTACTAAATTCTAGGAAAAATGCGTTCAGAGTGCATGTTGACTATTTTAAATGGTTTTATTTTCTTTTTTTCGTGCAGGAAATGCGAGTAACTGTCAGGGAAAATAGAAATTAATATATAAGTTTCTAAAGGTTTCATAAGATTTTGGCAATAATTTAAAGATTTTTGAGTAATTACAAGAGGTTTTTATGATTTTTAAAAGAGTTCGTGGAATTTGAAAGGATTTCATGGAATTTGAAGTGTTTTTTAAGAAAGTTTAGGGAATTAAAAGGATTTTAAAGTATCTTAGAGTTTCTCGTGGAATTTTAAAGGATTTTAAGAAATTTATAAGAATTTTAAGAAATTTTGATATTTTTTTTGAGACTGAAGTTTGCAAGGTTTAAGATAAACGAACATTAATTTTTCTTTTTTCTAAAACTTATTAGATCCAAAATTTTATGGTGAAAAGTAGTTGTATACAATCTAAAAAATGAGCCACGAAAGTTTCAATCCCATCATGAATTTGAAACTCATCTTACTTTATCCCTTAAGATTAAAAATTTCATCAACACCCCAAAAAGTTTAATTCCCGTAGCTCATTTAGAACTCATTCCATATTATCCCTTAGTCCAAAAAAATTCACCAAAAATTCCCTAATTCATAGGGTAAACATTTTATTATTGATAATAAAACGTCTTTTATAGTAAAAGACTCTAGTAGAAGTTTCATCTATTCAGTTCATTTGGAACTCACTCCATATTCACGAAAAACTTTTTGTTTTAAAGAATGGCATAGGGGTGGGTTCCAAATGAGCTGGAGGGATGAAACCTTTAGGAAGGTTTTGTAGCACTGGGCAGACTTATTATCAACGATAACATTTTGACGCCCATGAATTAGGGAATTTTTGGTGAATTTTTTAATTCTAAGGGATGAAATTGGGTGAGTTCCAAATAAATTAGGGGGATGATAATTTCTGACGTGTCTTTTAGCTTTTAGAGGACTTATTATCAGAAATAAAATTTTGACCCAATGAACTGGGGTAATTTTGGTGAATTTTTTTATTTTAAGGGATGAAGTAGGGTGAATTCCAAATGCGCGGGGGGTTGAAACTTCGGTAGGCTATTTATTGGATTGTATAGAACTACTTTCACCAGAAAATTTTGCTTCTCGTAAGTTTTAGAAAAAAAAATGACTTTTTGAAATTTTTAAGTATTTTAGCGAATTTGAAGAACACGTAGTAATTATAATCCTTGAAGAATTTCAAGAGGTGTTTCTAGGAATTTTCTTTTAAGAAATTTTGACTTCACATGATTTTTATGGCTTTTAAAAAATTTTATGAGAATTTTAAGAAATTTTAAATATTGTCGTGGAATTCTGTTTCCAATAATTTGAACAGATTTTAATACATTTTTAAGGATTTTAAAGTTTCTCATGAAATTTTAAGTGACTTAAAAATATTTCATGGGATTTTTTAAGATCTTTCTAGAAATTTTAAAGTATTTTAACAGATTTCAAAGGTTTCGCAAAAACTTTAACAGCTGTTAATATTTTTAAAAGATTCCATAGAATTTTGGACTTCAGAAAAGGTTTCATGGACTTTCAAAAGATTTAAAGTGATATGCGAAATTGTTAAAAACTTTCAATAACATTATTATTAAAAATTTATTCGTATTTTTAATACACTTTTCTAACAGAGAAATTTGTCTAAAAGTCAGGGAAAAGTCAGAGCAATATCAAGGGAAATCGAAAAATTGAATCTTGTTGCCACCCTGAATTTAAATTGAAATCTCAAGAGGGGATTGAACCCAAAAGTACAATATATCTTTCCACCTGATGAGAAACGTGTTAGAAATTTATACCTAATTTATGTAGCAGCCGGGTAAGCATAATTAGATTCCTAAATCTAAATTACTCATTAGACTTAGAAAACTATTGATAGGAACTTGCGGAGTTGTGGGATCTGCTTTATTTCGTTTATATGCATCGCTTCACAACTTCATGCATCGTTCAACCCTCTGTGGTACGTCTCGTGAAAGTTTCAACATAGACGACAGAACCACGTAAATCTCATGCTGCATAGAGTCACGACTGTCGACGGAAACGACGACGGACGTTCGTGCCTTCATTTAAAACTTAACCGTCAGTCGTTTGCCAGCCTGTTAAACCTCCACTCAGAAAACCAGTTTACTTCATTTTTCATTTGTGTTATTTATATTCTAAAAATTCAGCTTTTGTCTCATAGATGGTCGTCTTTTCTTCTCTTTTTTTTCCTTTTTTCATTTTGTACGACTTAGAAGTTATGAACTTTCAAATGAACGAATTTTATGTACCAAAGTTCTGAAAATTCAAATGAAACGCATTTTTGTATTGATTGTATTTTAAACTATAAATGGAAGAATATGGAAGACATTTATAATGTCTTCCATATTCTTCTATACAAAATTGATGTTAATGCAAATGAATTAATGTTTTAACACTGTTTATCCAATCTTAAAAAAGTGGTGTCACGAAATGTTTCGAAAATCTCGCATATATATTGTTGTTGCAAACCTGATTGGCTTCTAAATGACTTGAAACTGTAACAAGGAAAACAAAATAATAACGCACATTTTGATTTGCTGGTCTCTTAAAATTTGACAAAAAACTTAGAAACTTCTTGAAATTCGTTAAAATTGGTGAAAATACCTAAAAATTCTTAGAAACCCTAAAAAAATTCCATGAAATCCTTAAAAATACTACAAAATTTTTTTAAAATAAGAAAAATATTTTCAAATTCCTTAATATTATTCGAAATCGAATAAAATACTATGAAAACCTTTAAAATTTTAGAAATTTTAAATAAAATTCTTAAATTCTTTTTAAATGCCTTAAAATCCCTTAAGATTTCATGAAATCCTTAAAAATCCGAAAATATTTTACAAATCAGAAGAACCTCTTGAAATTCCTAAAAATTTGACGATAATCCATACAGTATTTTAAAAGTTAAAAAAATCTTCTGAAATTGGTTAAAATTCGTAAAAATCTCTTAACATTCATAGAAATTTTTGGAAATTTCTTAAAATGCTACAATATCCCCTTTATATTATATATCCTTTACAATTTATTATGATTATTATAAACCTCATAAAATTCCAAGCAATCCCTTAATATTTCACAAAATATTTTATAAATCATAAAAATCCCTTAAATTCTCTTAAAATCATTTAAAAAAAGTAAAAATTCCTTACGATACGTTAAAATCTCTGAAAATTCCTCGTAATTCCACGAAAAATTTTTTAATTCCTTACAACCCTAGAAACGTCTTGAAATTCCTTAACATTTAAAATCCCTGTAAATCTTTAGAATAATTCTAAAGATTTACAGGGATTGGAATAATAATAATAATAATAATTTGGCGAGAATTATTCTCGCCAAATTCCATGAAATAATTAACAATTTTATAAAATTTTTTTTAAATTTGAAAAATCTCTTAAAATCTTTTAAAGATTAGAAAAATCTCTTGAAATTACTTAAAATTATTAGAAATCTCATAAAATTCCATAAAATCCCCCGCAATTCTTAAAAATCTTTAAAAATATCTTAAAATTCCTTGGAATTCCAGAATAACATTTAAAATTCCTTAAAAACGCATAAAACTCTTGCAAACCTTTTGAAATTCCTTAAAATTTCACGAAAATCTTAGAAATCGCTGAAATTCTTTGAAATCTTCTTAAATGCTTAGAAACCTCTTAAAATTTCTCGAAATATCAAAACATTTAGAATCCCTTTAAAAATCGCTGAGAATTCTTAAAAGCTCTTAAAATTGCATAAATTCCTTTAAAATTTCACGAAATATCCTAAAATCCCTTAAAATTCTAGGAAATCTTTTTAAAATCCTAAAACTCTTTTGAATTTCGTGAGAATCACTTAAAAGTTGTCAAATTGAAATTCCTTTCTGAAAAAGTGGTTTCTCTCTAAAAATTTCTCAAAAATCTCGCATACATTATAGTTTTAAATTTGATTGGGCTTTAAATGACTTGATTTGCCCTTTTTATATTGTTTTATATTGTTCATTTGAATTTAATGTCGAGCTCTCTCGTATCCTGAAGTCACTTTGGTCACTCCATTAATTCCCTTCACCAACAACCACGTGCAGAAGTTAGAACAGACTTGAGTGCAACATGTTTTGTGACTCAATCGACTTGATTATTACGTCAAAGTGAAATCAAGAGCATTGTATAATATATCGACGCTACTGTCTGCTACTTGTTATATATCCCGGTTCACCGACAACGAGTAACGGAAATCGTAACTTTCACTATCCTTGGCACTTGCAACTGGAATACGCTAACATCATAATCGGGCCTTGAACATCAGACCTTGAACACGAATTTAGAATCCAAACGTGGAAGCTTCCGATTAATTTCACTTTGTTATTCGCGTCAGCAAGGGGCGCATCAATTTTACCCAAATTCGATTTTATTTACCTCATTTTTTAACTTCTCCGAATTTTTTATTTCACATATATTTTATTTTATTTTCACTTTTACTAATCTGAATTCGTACCTGACATAATTTTTATTTCATCGAATAACAGTTTTGGCTAAATTCTATTTCTGTTTGACCTATTTTTCATTTTTTAAAATTATTATTTGTCCTAATTTTTAATTTTGTTAATTAACATTTCACATATAATTATCTCTTGTCTGATTCGTTATTTCTTGTAATTTTTATTTTTACGAATTTCTTTTGATTTCTTCTAATTTCTATTTTTTTATTTCTGATTTGTTATTAATTTCTTTCTATTTCTTTCTATATTATTATTTGTCCTAATTTTTAATTTTCTGAATTACCATTTCACATAATTTTCACTTCTCTGATTCGTTATTTCTTGTAATTTTTATTTTTACGAATTTCTTCTGATTTCTTCTAATTTCTATTTCTTTATTTCTAATTCCTGTTTCTTTGTAAATTATTATTTGTCCTAATTTTCAATTTTATGAATTACCATTTCACATAATTTTCACTTCTCTGATTCGTTATTTCTTGTAATTTTTATTTTTACGAATTTCTTCTGATTTCTTCTAATTTATATTTCTTTACTTCTAATTTCTTATTAATTTCTTCCTATTTCTTTCTAAATTATTATTTAGAAATAAAAAAATAAAAATAAAATAAAAATTATGAAAAAAAGTTTGAATTTGACGAAAATTCGTGGATATGCCACTAGCTTCACGGCCCTGCAATGATGAGTTGTTGCGACTTTTAAAGCTGACTAACACAATCCCGTATGGTCTAGTGGCTAGGATACCTGGCTTTCACCCAGGAGGCTCGGGTTCGATTCCCGGTACGGGAAATTTTTTTCTTTTTTT
This sequence comes from Synergus umbraculus, assembly GCA_900474325.1. NCBI lineage: Eukaryota > Metazoa > Arthropoda > Insecta > Hymenoptera > Cynipidae > Synergus > Synergus umbraculus. Next base: position 27,359 of record UCOK01019002.1, read on the forward strand.
TTTTAATCATAGAGAAACTAATTACAGAAAATTAAATATAAAATTAACTGTATTTCCATCTAGTGATTCATTTTTAGCTATGAAATAAATATAATTTTCTGTAAAATTATCCGAGTAGAAATTTTACTGTGGCCCCGATCATGCCCAGATTGGGGAATCTGGCCCCGATCGAGTCCTGATCAAAGATTCAAGGATTCAAAGAATTTTAAGGAATTTTAAAGTTCCTTGGGGAATTTAAAAAACATTCATGAAATTTTTAAGTGTTTTTAAAGATTTTGTGGAATTTTTTGGGAATATTGAAAAGTTTTTAAAGATTTTTACATATATTTTATTGCATATATAGATTTTATAGTTTATTTAACAGATTTTAGAATCTTTCCAAGGATTTTGAAGGATTATAAAGAATTTCCAGGCATTCTTTGAAATTCTTTGGGTTTCTGTAATGATTTCAAGACATTTTCAATAATTTAAAAATATTTTAAGAGGTTTCTAAGAATTTACAGGGATTACAAGAGATTTGTATAATATTTAAAAGATTTAGTGAAATTTTAAAGAACTTCATGAAATTTTTATAATTTTTAGAAGATATTTTCTTTAATTTTAGAAATTTTCAATTTAATATCTCAACTTTGAAGTAACGTTGCAGAGACAAAAATTTCGGTAAGGTAGGGATCGAATAAGTAATACCTAGACCATTTTTTGATAGAGTAAGTAGTTTTCGTTTTATTAATCGTAAAAAGTACCTATTAAAAAAAAAGCAATAGAATTTTCTCCCAAAACACGTGAGTTATGAGAGAATGGTACAAAAATAACAAATATGAAGCCGCGAGTGTGCCCACAAAGTGGGCAGATTTTTTATGAAAGTAGAATCAAATATCTTTCCCCTTTCCCGTAAATTCTAAAATTAAACAAGTTACCGAACTTCAATTTTCACAATTATCTCTAATAATGATTATTTAAAAAAACTGCTTTGAAATCCGGTAGATAAATCCAGAGAGGAATTATACACATATTATACATATATTTGCCAAATATGCATAATATTACATGTACATGGATGAAATTCCACAGTTCGTTACAAAAGGTATGCGCTCTTAAACATATACATGAAAGCCGATATTGAACCTTTTTCCTTTGCATTCACACCGTGAATTTTCATTGGTTCAATTTACGAGCGATAAGGGATAGAGGAATGCTCTCGATACTGAAATTCATGCGTGAACCGTGAAATGCTTGCTGTAATAATACAATCGTAGATGCGTCAGATTTATTACAATTTATATAGCAATTTTTACGATGTGATATTGCAGCTTCTCACAATCAGTTGTATATGTCTTTTTAGTTCCGCTTTTCGGCGTTGCACTTGCGCTGAGAAAAAAAATCCTGTCTTTTATGAATTTTACGACATCTCCGCTATTTCATATCGTCCTACCGGAAATTGATATTATTGAAAATCCTTGAAAATTTACGAGCCAACCCGAGAATTTCTCTTTGAAATATTGTGACAAGACGTTCGAAGGGCAGGGGTTGGTCTTTACGACTTTGCAGGATATGTGAGAGTAATTTTTGCTGAGCCAGTCTTTCAAATTTCTCTTAAAACGAAAACAGGTGTTTTTTTCGAATTGCATATAAAACCTTTTACTTATGACAAAAATGATTTTCCTATATTCTGATTTTATTATTTTTTTTACCTTGTCACTTTTGTAGATTTCGCACACAAAGAACAAACTCCAAACATGACATCAAACGCTACTGAAAGCTGACAAATTTTTTACCCCAGAAGTAATTGCTTTGTGGTTTACGTTTCACGAAACAAGTTTCAAGCGAATTAAAAACTTTGATGTGTGTTTTACGCAAACGCTGCTTTAGTGCCAACATTGATTTCTTAGTTTCCACTGAAAGAATATTCAGCAAATTAAAATTCTGTTGTATCTTTTTTTTCTTGAATAATTATCAGGGTGTTTAGCGGACCGGGAAAAACCCGGGAATTTTATTTGATCGGGAAAATCGGGGAAAAACCGGGGAATTTCATTGAGGATCAAGAATTTTTTTTATTTGATTGAAAAATTTATGTTTTTGTACTTTATTTTCTTTTTATTCTACTAGCAAACCAACACGTGATTACGTATTTCTTTTACTTCTTATATAACTTCAAGTCATTCAAAAGTTAATCACTTTCTTAATCTGAACTAGCATAATTTCCTGATTCTTTGGGAGATTAGGTTTCGAACAACAATGTATACGAGATTTTAAAGAGATTTCGATAAATCACCTTTTTAGAGCGGAATTTTAAAAGGATTTTTTTAGGATTTTTAAAAGATTTCTCCGCATTTTAAAGAATTTCCGGGTATTTCGCGGAATTTTAAAGGAATTCATAATATTTTTAAACATTTTTAAGAACTCTAGAGAAATTTAAGGGATTCCAAGAAAGTTTTCTGATTATTAAAAGATTTTATGTAATTTTTAAGGCTTTCATGGAATTTAATGATACACTACTCACAAAAATTAAAGGATATAAAAAAAAGTTCCAAATTTTTGGGTGATTTTCAACATGGGATAACTCGGAGAAAAATGGTCGTACAGAAAATAAAAAAAAAAGCAAATTGTAGCTCTAGGTGTCTACTTTTCAGATCTGGACGGTAAAATTTTTTAATGCTCGCGGTTTTCCAGTAATCATCGAAAAACTAAGGAAAAACAATTTTTCCAAATTTTTGCTTGCCTTTAAAATGGTCTGTGGGCTTCAAAAAAATTGTTTTTGTCATGTGACTACAAATCTCTTTTAGAGAATTTAATCAGCTTTAATTTGAGCTCTGCACGATGATTTGGTGCAGAGTAATCGTTAATCAAAGCAGAAAAGTCAATTTTAACTTTGACCATCAATTGCTTGGGAACAAATTATCGTACAGAAAACGGAAGCAGGGTTTTCGAAACTGCAAAATATTCTCTATGACATAAAATTAGTGGCTATTGATAAAAAAAATTTTTTCGAAGTGATAATGTTGACCGACAAAAAGTTGAAAATTTGCAGATTTAAGGATATTTGGAAAACTTGGTATAACTTTGGATGTAGTTGTTGAACGAAGGATACCATCAGTAATTTTTCAACCTTAAGTGTCCCTAAAAAACCCTCAAAGATGCAAAGCGCTGTGATTTTTTTTTCTTAGTGTCCCGGAGGTTTAAATTTATCATTTCTGTCAAAAGCCACCGTCACAAGCAATTTTTCCATTTTCATTCATTTTCTCAACTTCAAAATGTTTTTTTTTTGCCAATAATGCGTAATTTCTCTGTTCTTAGGCATCAATCACCAAGAAGAAATGAAAAAAATGTATTTAAGAAAAAAAATTTTTTTTTGATGGTCAAAGTTAAAATTGACTTTTCTGCTTTGATCAACGATTACTCTGCACCAAATCATCGTGCAGAGCTCAAATTAAAGCTGATTAAATTCTCTAAAAGAGATTTGTAGTCACATGACAAAAACAATTTTTTTGAAGCCCACAGACCATTTTAAAGGCAAGCAAAAATTTGGAAAAATTGTTTTTCCTTAGTTTTTCGATGATTACTGGAAAACCGCGAGCATTAAAAAATTTTACCGTCCAGATCTGAAAAGTAGACACCTAGAGC